>JAANSN010000218.1:0-76523 GCA_036850665.1 Dicranocentrus wangi
TACAGAGAGATGTGTATTCAGGCAGGAAGTTAGTCCGTTTCAACATCGCTCAGTATATATGTTCCTGGATTTTGTTCCGAGTTATTTGAAACTGCGTCATAGCTACTGGAAATACTAACTTCCAACTAATAATAATAATGGCCTTACAGTCATATATATTGCGCCAGAGAATGTACGTAGGTAATCCATAGGAGCACCACCATTATATTCTCATCTATTTTTAGTAATCTAATGGATTGGAAACTGAATGGGATAACACATAATGAGGTATGTAAATCGATAAATGTTATGCCACCAATGTGTGTACACCATTTCTCAGTATTCAACTATATCGATCACATTATTCCTCCCTTCTGCTAAGCACTTTCTGGTCACAATATGTGATCTTGTAGAAAAAACCGATGTAACACAAAATTACTCAATCTAACTCAAGCTCATGTAGGCAAGAACTTTTATTCAAATGTGTCATCATCTTTTTTTTGCGAACGTCAAACTCGTGTCCATAACCTTATTTTCCAAGGGAAAAAATGTATCCTCCGTTGCTAGTAGGTAGGTGTAAGGTATTATAAGAGATACCCCACATACCCCACTCTTGTTTCTTTCTACGCAAATCGAAAAAAAAACTGTTGACTTTGGTGTTAACGACGTAATTGCATAAATGATACACGAACGACCACCACAATACTTGACGAAGAAATAGTCGCTTTTTTTACACCGACGACGCGGCGCGACGCTAATGTCCATGTTCATCAGAACTTAATGTTTTAATAAGCAGTTTAGTATGTAAATATTTTAATTCATCAATCAAGCAGTCATTAGTAAAGAAAGAACATGCCAGAAATTCCATACTGGACATTACTGGAGTAAGCATTACGTCATTCGTTCAATGAACTTTATCAATACATTCATACATAGTAAAGTTGATCAATCAGTTGATTTGAGTTGATTATATTATTATGCTATTAAGGACGACCACGCTTGTCAAGTTTGTCAATGTGGAACAAGCTTGTCTTGGTGATGATGGTTTCTTGGAAGTGAAATTTGACTTGCTAAAAAATGCTGTCGAAATCATGTAGATGGTGTATGCAACTAAATCGTTATTTCAAGACGTTGCGTTGGGACGACACAAAACATAGTTGGGAGGATATAAGCAAAAGTAATTATCAGTATTGCAAATTATCAGTGCCATTAAGAAAGCCAGTGTATCAATAGACTACATAACTACGATGTATACATACCTGTGTTGCCTGTTGGCTGGAATGAGGATGCTCCTAGATGAATGATAGAAGAAAAATGTTATTGCGCTTTCTCTATCGAAGTAGGGACGCTTCCAATGTCATAATAAGTTAGTGTGTGAGCTTTTGTGTCACTGGAAAGCTTAGCCATAAATTGCTAAGACGACTGCATGCGTTGCTAAAACACACCTGGCGCATTGACAAATATATCGGTATGTTTGATTATTGTTCTTGTCCGCTGTGACTACTCGTCGTGACGGATAGTTTTGACGCTGTTGTAACGCTCCACGAATAGCTCTTTCCATGGCAGCGCTCAAGTCGACAAACTGCTGAAGGTACGCATTGGACAATGGCGAAATGGGATAATTGACAATACTTTGACAGCGATGATGATGAATATGATGATGATGATGGTGAGGATGTTGGTAAATGCCTGCCCTTGGACTCGATTGGTAATACCTTAGTCCCAAGGAATTACGATCATACGCCAACCAAGTCACAACTAATGTTAAAGACATTACAACATCAGAGATATTATAGGTGAATCTATTTCAATGTATTTATATGTACATAGGTATACGTATATGTGTATCATTCAAGGGACACGGACATTTATTGGGAGTAAAGTGCTCCCATTCAAAGAAAGTCGTCGCTAGTTAGTTACCCTTTGTATTCTGCTATTTAGGGTTTAAAGTTTAAAGGCTCCGATGATTCTTAACAAAGTCATGTAAAGGTAAGCTGATTGCGACTAGTGAAAGTTGGAGATTTTGTTGAGATGGACAAAGTAGTAGTTTTTTATTGTAGCAGCTTTAACAATGACCAGGAGGAAGCGCTCTAAAAGTTTTCGAAATACCACACGACTCTAACATGTAGCAGCACATTTAATTTATGGAAACACAGACACGCACCACGACACACAGACCGACAGTAAAGCAAAAAGAGAGAAATGTATTATTACGACAGAGAGAAAGTTTACGAGAAAGGAGGTCCATTTACAGTTAATATTTTGACACTTAGAAAGGCAGATAAAGGAGGTTTAGGGGAGAGAACAGAGAGAAGAAGAAGAAGAATTAACAGGAGAGAGAGAGAGTGAGAGAGTTACGAGAGATAGAAGACTCAAATGTCACAAGAGAAGAGATTGCACAACAAGAGAACACTTTTAACAAAGTTAGAGACTCGCTTTCATCAACACACACAGAAGAAGAAGAAAAAGGTGTTTTTTTGCACGCCTTGAAAGTCACAAAATCCAATTTCCCTTTTACCGTTAAGGTAACTTTTTAGTGGAATTCGGAAATACAAAACCTACGGGATGTGATGGGAACGACAATTTGATTGCATTGGTTTCCCGTCCTCGGAAACAAACTTCGACGTAAGCTTTTGGCTCCAGGTGAAACTTTAGAGTGTGGAATTTGTCGGATAAGTGTAAATAATCCACGACGGAAACGGATTTTCGACCAGCTGTCAGCTACTGTTTTGACTGCCAACAGGAGAATGAGAGGATCCGAGTTGGTACAGCAAGAGACACTCGCATAAATTCCAGCAGATTCTAGTTCCAGTTGTGTGTGTGTGTGTGTGTGTGCATATGCGGCCGAAGTCAGCCAATGTTCCTCGGATACATTCTTCCCTAACTTTATGGACTTTCTCCATGGGTGCCTTTCCCTTCGGAGAAAGAGGGCGCTACCTAGTAGTGGAATGTAGTTCTCAGTTCCAGGAGGATGATGCATAAAATCGTTCTAGGAATTTCCCATTGATTCACGTCCGTCCGCTTGTTTCTACCCAAATGCACAAGTTGTATGTTATGTTATGTATATGTGTACATGCCTCGCCTATACATTTCACGTCGCTGTGGACTTTCTCCTGTCCCATGCTTAGTCATAGTATGCATGCCTTGCAATGTTATAGCAAGTGAAAGGCATACACAAAATAAGTATATTATATCAACAGTGGATCCTGATTAAAATAAGCCACTTGTCAGTTAGAATGCAATATCATATTTCATGTGTCATTCGGCACAATATAGGCATAATAGCCCTTGTGCATTTTCATCTCCCTGTAGATCTCTAGTAAAACTTAGAACTGGAATGTACAGATAACATAATCCGCATTTATTTACACAAGAAAAATGTATTGCATGGAAAAATCATTACTTGTCTATTAGATCTAGCATCAATCAGTATAATATTATGTAGTACTGATATAAAATTTGATATGAATTCCTGGTGGTAATTAGTACCTATAACCGATGAAATTATTTCGCAGTAATGCATGTAAAGCGAAAATGGATCCTGTGGGGTCACCAATGTAATTATAATAATCCAATCTAACATAACATATCAATTGGTTTGATTTAGCTAAAAAAATACTCTCCACAACTTTAATGCAAGCCAATTTGTCTGATCCAAAACAAACACAAAATGCTCCAATCTGCTAGTAAATTAATACTTTTAGCTTCCTTCCTCTTCGACAGCATAAGTGTGCTTTTACGTAATTAGATATGTAGTTACTATGGACAATCTTCAACAGTCCGCAATAAACCCATTAACAGCGGCGATCTCACAGGATTCATTTTCATTTCCGCCAGATAATTTCACCGTATGAGACACTACTACTTACCATCATGAAACCACATCCAATGACCAAATCCAAATCTGATTGTGAGGTAGGACAGTTTTCCTTCTATTATTAAACCGAATCATTTTGCTTGCATGCATATTGATAACTAATGATAACCTTTCAACGATGCGATGATTTTTACATGTCAACTTCAATCAAGCTCACAATAGTGACAATACTATGTATTTCTTCGCCTTGTAAGATTTTTGAATAAAAACTTAATACTATCGGATATGCCGGATACAATAAATTACCTGATATGCATATCCCATCCCAGGTATTCAGAAATTTGTTGGTGCCCATGAGAAAGTTTAAAAGCTCAAGTCATTGCACCTGTTCCCAGTGACCAGAGTAACTACACGTGTACCTATATGACTTATAAAAATAGTAGAAAAATGTGCGTGGGATTGAAAAGTAAGTAGTATACGCGATCATTTCCATGTTATGAATGAACTTTCCTAACAGACCCCACAAGTTTGCACCCGGTATCCCGGGACAAGAGTTCCATAACCATAGTCAGCAGACTGCTGTTCAGTCAGAGATCAACAAAATGTTCCAATTCACCTGTGTCTGTCCCTAATAGATCCACACTATTTATTATAAGAATTTTTACTGTTGCATAAATATCTTGTCGTGTTGCAGTCGTGTTTTGCTTTAATTTTTTGCTGGACTCCCATTTTGTACATAATACATAAGCGAAACGTATGTTATTTATATTTTACACATTATTTGCCTTCGGGTGGTGTAAAGTGTAAATGCAGAAATGTGATATTTTTTGCGTGACTTGTGCCGATAGTTCCAAGAATTGTTTTTCTCAGTAGACTAGTCATCATCCTTCAATGCTATTTGCACCACTACTACTGCTGCAGTCAGCCAGCCAGCAGTTCACGATTATGCTTTGAAATCTTAAAGTGACTCGCTTACTTTTGAGAGTTATATAACATTTTGATTTATATGGTGTGTGGTCTCTTTCTTTAACTGACTATATATTATTGCCTATATCAGTCCCAACTCATTCTTGATTGACGTATCAAGTGGTATGCAAACTCGGATCAAGGATAAATGATAGAGTACAAAAAAAGGTAAGATTGAGAGTACATATTTTTTCAATATCTTTTTGGAGTCCAGCTAACCCATTCATTACATTGAATTTGCATAATATTTCATACTGCATGCATGTCGCTCGTCACCGGTTATGTATTAATTACAGATTGACTTGACGATTATTAAAAAGCGTTAAAGCTGGCCAGACTAATACCACCATAGCATCACCGAATCCATATCCCTCATTGTACTGTACGCCAAGTCCTTGTCGGTGCAAAAAAAAGTTCTATAATTCTGGAAACGAACTTGGCGAATGCTTGGTTGTTGGAATAATAACACATATCTTCTGTGATGATGCGTACCTAGCTATAATACCTTTTGCGAGTATTTATAGGTAATTACCTTACTAAAAAGGTATGATTCCTATAGATGTTTTTGCATATGGCGTGAGAAACTCGGCAAAGTCTTGAATAAGTATTACAGATTGGTTGGAGTATACGTGGGCCGTAGTGACAGTAACGCTAACGCCTTGGGATGCGATATAAGCTGGAAAGCATGTAAATGCTGACTTAATGGTTAACGCACACACATTCAACTGATTGCATACCGTACATTTTCTTTGCTTGCTAATTTTTCGACATAATATTTGATATGCCCCTTGCTTGCCCTTGCTCAACTACTATAGAA
The DNA here is from genome assembly GCA_036850665.1 of Dicranocentrus wangi. Lineage (NCBI taxonomy): Eukaryota > Metazoa > Arthropoda > Collembola > Entomobryomorpha > Entomobryidae > Dicranocentrus > Dicranocentrus wangi. The sequence goes on from JAANSN010000218.1 coordinate 5,580, forward strand.
TGGGTGGAGTGCATGCTGTGCTGATGTGAGGGAGGCTGTGACACGATAATGTGTTATGTAAAATATAAACAGTAAGCAAGCTGGATACTGAATGGATTGTGAGAACTGATTAGCAATTAGCAGCAGGAGCAAAAATTAGCAATGTGCTAAAGTCGACTAGTGGAGGAGAGGCGAGAAGCGACAACGACGATCTTATTCACGATGAGTAAAATGAATGCTGTCAAATTCTAAGGAAACATTTTGCTATTCATTCTGATTATTATTGTGAAGTGAATGAATGGATCATGGATGGAATGCCTTGCATTTTAAGCATATTATTGAATTTAGACAAATGAGAGCAGGAGGGATTAGCCCGAACTCAAAGCAACTTGTTTACTTACTTTTCAACAATAACAATTCAAAAACGTTTCTACGTTTCATGAACTACAGTGAGGATTTAAGTCCATATGCGTCAAAAGCAAAGGAGTGTAAAATATACGACAATACGACCCCTTTCAGAGGTTAACTGAGGTTATATCAAGTAATGTAGAAATCAGCCTCAATTGTCAGTGTGTGCTTAATACAGTTTATGGGCTTCCTTCCAGGAATCATGGCAATTCTTGTGACGTACTCCGTGCAAAAGTCCTGAATGAAAAACAATTTAAAACGAAGTCCTGTCGTCGTCGCGTCGCTCGCTGAGAAATTTTGTAGAAGTGTGAACGTTGAAAAGTCGTTTTATTAATATGATGCAACTAACTATAATAGGGGAGGCAAGGTAATTGAAGGTGGTAGTAGGGAGGTACCCGACCACGTTTTTCATAACATAATAACCTGCTCCAAGCGGATCTACTTCTACTAATGTAGCTACTATATGCTCACAATCAGACAGACCAAGAGCACATGGACCCCTCTCTCCGAGTCAGAATTACTTAAATGCAATGACATGGACATATATGACGATTGAAGCTGAAGCAGGACGGCACACACAGGCTGTTACATTATAGTCTACATGTTAGGTTAGGTTTTGTAGTGTTGTAGTCTATGTCTATCTATATACGAATACGAAGATACATCATAGGTTTTTTAGTTGTTAGTTACTGGAGTAAATGTATGGTTGCTGGCATTGCTTGTGTATCTATGATATGCATGTCGTGGTGTGTAAACACTAAAAACTGGATATATATGCAGGTGTTTTCCGGCATGCAAGGTGTAGTCGGTCGAGAGATTGAAGTGGACCAAGAACGGTTCTATTTAGAGAGTTTTTTTATTTAGAGTATATATACATTGTTGCCGGAAGGAATTATTTTTTTTTATATTTGCGAATCGGAAACTGGGAACCTTATTAACCTTGACAATATTTGTTAACTTCGGGTATGTATAGATTTTAACTGACTGAATTTCAGTTTTACATTAAAAGTTGTACACAGTTTGCTCACTTAAACAGAAAGTTTCTTTTAAGTTTTGATATTTCTAAAGCTGAAACTAAAATGCATATAACAACTCGGTGGGCATCCCGGACAGTGTTCCAGCTCATTGCTTTCACTTTTAGTTTAGTCAGTAGTGGAAAAAATAATCATATTTTGCCAAAAGAAAATTCCAGGGTGTTTGCAGTTGTAGAGTAGAAAGTAGAACACGGTTTTGACTAAATGTGTGCCAACCAACATCCCGTGAATTTTAATAATTGCATGAATTGGACCGCTCCACTTTCCACTTTTTGTAGAAGTGGAAACCGGTTAAAGGAAGTTTATAGAAATATATATATATATATATATATAAGCTCTTTGTGACTTGCCGACGGTGATGTAATATAGTAATGCATGCATACACATACAGTAAGTATGTGGAACTGGTAAAATGTCACTTATTTTTTAGTTAAGATTGTGCTACACGGTCGCTAGTACGAAGGATTTGACATGATCACGTTAAAAGTTCATGAAAGTATGCCTTTATAGTGCGTAGTATTTGCGTTTTGTGTGGAAAAACTATTGGAAGGCAGTAAAATTAGGGCAAGCTATGCTTGACAGTTGACAGCAGCTTCCAGCCGCAATGAATCCATAATTAAGTACGCGTATGTAACATGCGCATATTTAAATACATTTAGCATATCATAATAGTAATGCATTAAGTAAAATCCATCGCTGAACATGAATGATTCTTTTAAAAATAAGTGTTACTTTAACATAACTACAACTGACATCAGCCTCTCACACCAGGTTTGTCATGTGAGGAGATAAAAGCTTTTACTCAGCCTTTATTTGCGAGTTCGAGGATTTACATGGAATGCAAATTATAGTTGATTGAAACGTGTGTAGAAAGAATTAGCCAACTCGTAGCTGGATAAAAAATATTGCGGTTGGAGCTCTTTGAGTTTGAGTTCTAATGTAATCATTTCCTCCTGCATATCAGGTAAAAATTTCGCTAATTGATTCAGTGAATTTGCAAGCCACTACGTACTACCTATGTGTGGAAATTGAAAGTATGACCATATTCAATATTATTCTTGTTTAGCCTTCGTTGGTTGTTTGCGTAGTCTAATCTACAAATGGGTCCCTTTCATTCATTTATCGACTTTTTGTAATTGCAGGGTGGGTATTTGATGAGCGCGGTGCCAGAACCCGACAGGAATTAAAAGATCTCAGTAAGTAATCGTAACATTCAGTGTTTAAATATAGTTCCTATAGATGCCCAGCCTAAATAGTTTCAAGCGAGGGAATGCCGATGATGAGGACAGCGATAGAAGGTAACTATTAACTTATGATTAAACTAACCATGTATACAAAATGTTTGGTCGCTTGACGTTTTTCTATAACCGGGAAAAATTAGCTAAATATATAACTTCTTCTGAGGCATATATTTGTCAACTCAAATTTTGATCACTTGACAACACTGTTCAATCAATTTCAGAAATTTGCTATCCTCGGAGGTATATTCGCCAGATGACTGTGTACCTAATACCGGTGATAACCCAACAAATGATTCCACTGAAAACTCCAAACTTGTGGAAAAGCAAGCCAATTTGTTAGGGTCACAAGTCTCATCTAATCAGCAAGAAGATGGGAGGCGAGAATCAATTGTTCCTACTCATGCCAGTGATGATGATGATGGTGAAAAAGAAGATGCTGAAAATCCCAGTGTATCTTACTTCAGTTTAGTAAGTTTTTTTTTAATTTTTGGGTTTACTCATAGTTTTGCTTTGCAAAAAAAAATATGTAATTGTTCTAAAAACAAATGGTTTGGTTGCTTTTAGTACCGATATTCCAGCAAATGCGAAAAGCTCCTAATATTCTTGGGACTTGTGATAGCTGTTTTGACTGGGATTGTACCTGCATGGGCGAATTACTCATTTGGAAAATTCACCAAGGCCATGGTGGAGTTCGCTTCCAATACATCAAGACAATGTCCCCCTCCACCGAGTAATGAAACATCCCCATTTATGAAAGAAGTCGAAAAGTTTGTAATTTATCAGTCGTCACTTGGAGCATTTGAGTTTGTTGCTGGATATGTGTTTGTAATGTGTCTAAATTATGTGGCTGAAAAGCAGGTATGAAATTCACTTTACGTACAAAGACGTGTAGTTCTTATATGGTCTAGATTAGATAGAACCATGTGAATTTTAAAATTAATTGTTTCTGTTGTTTGTGCCAATTCAGGTATACAAAATAAGAAGAGAGTATTTCAGGAAGCTTTTACAACAGGATATCAGTTGGTTTGATAAAAACGCAAAACGAGACTTTTCTTCTAGGATGGTGGAGTAAGTGTCAGTTTTGAAATGCAAATATTGCACTGGATTTGGTGGGTTGCTAAGCATACATGTGCATTGTTATTTTCTACTAGTGACATGTTGAAACTTCAAAATGCGATGAGCGAAAAAGTCGGAATGTTCGTTGCTTGTATCGTAAATTGCGTTCTATTGACAATCATGTCATTTGTCCTTGGCTGGAAACTTACCCTAGCTTTAATGGTGTTCATACCTGTGCTTGCCATAATTACCGGTTTTGACGGAAATATTCAAAGTACAATGACTTCTAAAGAACAAGATGCGTACGCAGAAGCAGGAGCAATTTCAGAAGAAATCCTTGCCAATATTCGCACCGTGCATGCATTCAATGGTCAAGAAAAGGAAATGAAACGATATGACGAGAAAATCCTTCATGCCAAGAAAGTTGCATATCGCCGTCACGTGTACACTGGCTTGGGAAATGGTCTCATCTGGTTCGTTTCACTGACCAATTTTGCTTACGCCTTTTGGTACGGATCCGTTCTAGTCGTTCGTTCAAGAGAGACCGGGGATGGTCTCTACGGACCTGATAATATACTTGTGGTACGTGATAATATTTAAATATTAAAAATTGTAAATCATGGATTATAAGTATATTATGCATTATATGATTTCATATTTAATGCAGATTCTCTTCAGTGTCATGATGGCTGGATTTTATTTTGGTTCGTCGTCGGATTATATTGAAGCCATTGGTGGCGGAAAGGGAGCAGCTAAATCTATATTTCCGATTTTAGAAAGGTATTGATAATTCGTACTCATTTTTGCATTGGAATTATTGCAAATCAGATACTTTAATAAAACAGAATAGCGTCTAATCTCATTATATCATTTTTACTTTTCAAGACAATCAGAGATCAACAGTTTGTCATCCGATGGGATACAGCCTACAACCAAAGCAAGCGGCGATATTGAGTTTCGAAATGTTAGCTTTTCCTATCCTTCTAGGCCTGGCGTAAAGGTAAAAAAATCATTAAACTTTACTACTTTAACATTATGTAGCTTATGATTTAGTTTAACTGATTAACACGTTCATGTATTACAATACAGGTGCTGGAGAATATAAGTCTGCGTGTAAAACCTGGTCAAACTGTAGCTTTAGTGGGTGCATCTGGATGTGGAAAGTCAACTTGTGTTCAGCTTCTACAGCGGTTTTATGATCCCTTAGAGGGTGAAATTACTTTGGATGGAGTTGATATTCGGTCACTAAACATAAGATGGCTAAGATCACAGTTAGGAGTGGTGGGTCAAGAGCCAGTTCTATTTAATATGACCATCGCCGAGAATATATCATTTGGATTAAAGGGAGTGAGCAGAGCTGAAATCGAAGCTGCAGCAAAGCAAGCTTATGCAGACAATTTCATTACGCAACTCCCACAGGTACGTCGATTGAACTACTTACCTAGCAAGGATTCAATAATACTTAGTTAAGTAGACTGGTTAAAAGCCTTTAAATAACAAATGTTAACAACTACTCCTTCCAGCTGTATGACACTCGCGTTGGAGAGAGAGGCACGAGTCTGTCAGGTGGTCAAAAGCAACGTGTTGCAATCGCCAGGTACTGTGACAGTTAGTTGCTAATTGCAAGTTAACACTAGAAATTGATTGTGAAGCTGCAATCATTTGTTCTGATTGTGTTTTTTTTTTCTGCAGAGCTCTAGTTCGAAATCCAGCAGTACTCCTTCTTGATGAAGCCACCTCTGCTTTGGACTTTCAAAGTGAGAGTATTGTGCAAGCTGCACTTGAACGAGCTAGTCATGGAAGGTCGACAATAATAATTGCCCACAGATTGAGCACAATCAAAGCAGCGGATGTTATTTACGTTGTAGATAAAGGCCAGGTATAATTCAGATTTCCGCATTTTCGTTCTTTAATAAGAATAATAAGAGTGGTTCTTTTACATGGGTCATGGGTTGGAGGAATTATCTAATATATTTATTTGGGTGCGATTAGGTCGTTGAACAAGGCACACATTCAGAACTCATGCAGCTACGCGGACACTATTATCAACTAGTCTTAACTCAAGAAAAGGATGATATTTTGCAATCTGGTGGCAATGAAATGGTTGAGGAGTATGTTGATGAGGAGGATGTTGTACATGAAGAGTACATAACTAGTGAGAGAGGAACAGGCAAAATAACTAGTCGTACACGTTTAATTAGCCAATGCTCCCTTGAAGAAATTCCAATAAAAGTAGATCAGGATGAAGTAAGTATAAAATACAAACTGCTGCGGTGTGATTTTTTAATTCTCAGGGAGTCTACCCATTATGCCAACAATTATGTAATGATTTATTTATTTCAATAGAACGAGAGCAAGCTTTCGGGAAGTGTTAGCCTTTTCCGCTTATGGAAATCTAACATGCACGAGTGGCCATATCTGCTAATAGTGTTTCTCTGTTCGGTTGTGAAAGGCCTTCAACTACCCGCATATGCATATATTTTTGGAGATTTCATTCAGGTAATTGCGTTCATTAGAAACCCTGTTGTTGGTATTTTTATGAGTTTGTAGGGAAATACTAATTGTACGTCGGTCCTTTTTGGAATTTCAGTCGTTTACAATTAAAGATGATGCGCAGGTCTTGTATAACGGAAAGTATTACTGCTTCATTTACTTAGTCATCGCAGCCGTCATGGGAACGTGTGGATTTCTTCAGGTATACTTATATTAAATCGTGGATGTATGAAGCATGTTTAGCGAACCTTTTTTATGCAATCCCATTTGTGCTATCAATTTAGAAAACTTTGGTTGGAATTTCTGGAGAGTGCTTTACTTACCGTGTTCGCAAACTGCTGTTTTCATCTCTAATGGAACAGGACATATCCTTTTTTGATCAACCAAAGAACACTATAGGCAAATTAACAGCCAGGCTTAGCACGGACGCCGCCAGTATCAGAGGTGCGACAGGATCACGATTGGCAGGGGTGTTGCAAGCATTTGCTATTGTCATAGCAGCTGGAGCTATGTCATTCTACTATCTACCAAATATGGCTGCTGTCACAATTGTTTTTGTTCCGCTGATGCTGTATATATCATTCATGGAAGGGCGAGTCATGAATACTGACAACGTGATCGAACGTGACTCAATCGAATCCTCTTGCAATTTGGCGGTGGAGGCGTTAAACAACATTAGAACAGTGGCAAGCCTATGCGCTGAAGATCAATTCTTGGAAATGTACGATGAAGCCCTTGAAGCTTCTCATAGGTATAGTACTACTGCAAGATTTGATTTGATGATAATCGACGGATAGTGTGTAATTGGGGAAGTCTCTAAGGATTAATATGAGGGTTGTATGGAGAAGCTACATTTTTTTTGCAAAACTTCATTTGCATTTTTCCTTTGGCAGAATTAACATTAAGCGTGCTCATGTTCGAGGAGTCGTGTACGGTCTTGTCAATGGCGGTCCAATGTTCTGCTACTGCACAAGTTTGTGGTACGGTGGCTACTTGGTGCAACAATCCTGTGCAAGTATCGGAAACGTATTTAAGTAAGTTTAATAAATAAATAAATAAATAGCGATTGATGGAGATGGAGAGAGAGATTCTCCAGAGAGATTAACATTGTAGCTTCGTTCCTGTGTAACATTCTAAACGTAATGTGTAATTGGGTTACTGTTGTGACTAGGGTGGCCGAAGCTCTTATTTACTGTACAATGAGTGGAGGAGCTGCAGTGAGCTTTGCTCCAGACTATGACAAGGGAAAAATCGCCGCAGCAAGAATTTTTGAGCTACTCGATACGTGTCCAACTATTTCACGTTTCATTCCAAACGCTATTTTAGTATGTAAAAAAAGGCGTACTTCTGCGTGTTTAGTATTAAATTTAGCCATCCTGTAACTATAACAATTATTTTTATTTTATGACGTTATAGGGTTCTGTGAAGGGGCAACTTGATTTTGAAAAAGTAAACTTCCATTACGACACTCGCCCATCGGTGAAAGTATTGAAGAATGTTAGTCTTAATGTGAAACCTGGAGAAAGTATAGCCATTTGTGGACCCTCTGGTACATAATTAATAATAAACATTTTTAATTAAGCTAATTAGTGCATTGCATGCATACTTGTTTTCTATAAATTGTAAAACTAATAATATCTAATGGATTACGTTGTCGGACAGGAAGTGGAAAATCAACCTGTGCCGCACTGATTTTCCGATTTTACGACCCAAAAAGCGGAACCGTGGTAAGGATATTATTGGAGATCCTTCTATAAACTTTTAAATGTTAAGCATGACTGTGAATTGCGGTTGAATTTTCAATATTATGCCACAGAAATTCGATGAAGTAGAGCTAACAAGAATCAACTTGGACTTCATAAGAGAGCAGACTGCTCTGGTGTCTCAAGAACCAATACTTTTTGACTGTTCCATCCGCGAAAATATAGCTTATGGAAACAATTCCAAGGACGTGGAAATGGATGAGATTATTGAGGCAGCCAAAGCTACAAATATGCATAACTTTATAGCCTCTCTGCCTGCCGTAAGTGACATCATTAGCCTGCCTGCACAAAATAGTTGAATGTTTGGCAAGGATCCTTATAGCTAACGTTTTTGTGCATCTTGATTAACTACCCATTTGTAGGGATATGAAACCCGAGTTGGACTCTTAGGAAATCAGATGAGTGGAGGACAAAAACAACGAATTGCAATTGCTAGGTACGTGTTTAAGATCAACTTCCATTAAAAACTAGTACCTTTCGTTAGTCGTTAGTAAAGTGCAATATGCAATTTCAACATTGTTGAATTTCAGAGCAATCCTACGGCAGCCAAAACTTTTGGTTCTTGACGAAGCAACGTCGGCGCTTGATAGTCAAAGTGAAACTGCTGTTCAAGCAGCCTTGGATAGTGCCAAAACTGGACGATCCAGCGTAACAATTGCACATCGTCTTAGCTCCATCTCCAGTTCCGATAAAATATTCGTAATGAAAGGTGGTCGAGTTGAGGAGTGTGGCACGCATTCGGAACTGATTCAAAACGGTGGGATCTATCAGACCATGTGGGAAGCTCAGTCGTCACAAACCGGCAATGAACCATCAAATTAGTTATAATTACAAATCACAGGTTCTTTTGTTGTCAGTTATCAGTTGTTATATAATATTTTGTGCTAATTTTTATGTATGTGCCCGTAATAAATGTCTTTATTTTACTTTAAAACAAAACAAAAGCAAGCATTTTTGTTTGTGTAAATCGTGTACCCAATTACCCATATTAACACATAATCTTACATATCTCTAAAACGCACTAGTGACTGCTGGATGATTGCTCTTTGGAGGTTGTGGTGGCCCTTAAAAGGGCCGTTGGTTTAATTTACGGAGAGGGACTACTGCTACTCCCTTATGGCTCGCTTGCGGTCGCGTCGCACCCCGCTGGAGAACGCTGGAGGCGTCGACGGCATCCTTATCCGTGGGCTCGCATCCAAGGCTGGAGTTGGAAGCCGCAGTTGGAAACGGGTTCCTCTTCCTCCGCTTCTTGAAATAGAGCCTCCCTCAAGCAATCTTCCCAAGACCTCCCAAACTTGTCTGCCTTGCTCCCTTCTGCTTATGCCGTGTGTTCTGGTGATGGCCTCCTTGATGGATTGGAGGGTGGAGCCTCTAGAATCGGCTAACTCACGGATGGCTTGAATCACCATTTCGTCGTATATGGGAGCCGCCGGAGCTGCTGCTGCTGCTGCGTTGTTGTTTGGAGATCCTCTTTCAGCCATGGTAAAATCTTCTTTTGTATAAAAATGTTTTTCTTTCTTTCTTTTCGATGAGAGCAGAAGACAAATGAGGAATTGCACGAACGAGAGGGAGCTTAAATACAAAATCCAGACTGGTGCGGACGTGCCTGATCAACGAAAACGGCTGTTGTTGTTGTGGAGCTGAAAAGGATGCAGCAAAATTAGGTCAGGCAGGTCCGCACCGCAGTTCGGCTTGAGAAACTCACTCAACTCAACTCAATATTTCACGTGGCTGCTGCTGCTGTGTTTATAATTGCGGGTATCATCTTCATCATCTCTTATTCCAAACCAAATTTCCATTTCTTTCGCTTTTACTGCAAAACCTTTGGGTTTTGGAAATTATGTCGAAGGAACTAAACACTTTTAAAATGATTCCAAGATGATGATGATGATGACAATGTGATGAAGATGTCTAAAGCCTGTCCAGCCCAAAGATTTAGATTAATGATGAATGATAATGAATTTAATTGTTAGGAAATGGAGCACATATTATGTCTGCCATCTCTGTAGTCCTTCCGTCTAGTCGTGGGAACTTCCTTCATATGATATTATTATTCAGCATGAAGTATGAATGACCATAAATTGTAAATGTTTGGACAATATTAAATAAATTAGCATTTAGTCTATAAATGGGTAACTAATTGTAAGCTCAGCGAACTGTAGGGCTAGTGGGAACATTGCATACTTATATTAGCTTATATTTTTCCACATCTATTCATCTATCTGTCTATCTTCTATTATATTAATACGAAAGATTTTTTGGTGTTGTCCATTCAAAGACTTTTTTTATTTCTAATCGTACAGTAACGTATGAGGTATCATTCTACTCGCAACTAACTGGGAAAGTGTCTACCAAAGACATATTTTCAAAAGTTTGATTCCCCTATTTTAAAATCAAGGTTAAACGTCACAAATGACAACAATTTTGCTGTAATCATAGATTTGCTCAATTATGCAGCTCCAATTCATGAAAAAATTCATCAAACCAAGCGTGCAAAATACAGGCAACTATTTGGCACATTTTAAAACTGTAAAAGTGACCTCAATGACCCCTGGCCCCGGGTTACATAATGCATAACGCAACAATTCCGGATAAGTTTAACATGGCGAGTGCAGCACTGGTGTTACTTTTTTATCTAAACTCATGCTAACCACCAACAAATTTGCAAAAAAGACAAATGTCTGTTCAGTCTTACAATTAGACAATAAAAAAATCTACAATCATCTTTGCGTGTCACGTGTATATGTATAATACGTGCCAATGTTGAAGAATGTGATGTTGGACACCAATTGAAATTTTTCGTCCTCAACAAGTTTCATAGCACGTCATGGTGTCGGGTCCGATCACTAGTTACTATATTATTGACATAATAATATTGAATAACCCAACCGACATTATTGACATATATCGGATCTGACGGAGAGATTCATTTAGCGGACTTAACATATGACATAACAGTCAATATAATAGTACAGACCTACTTATATGATGATGAAGCAAGAACACGGGATGGGAGTTTTAAAGTCAATGTACTTACAATTACAATTAATTAATTCATGTGCGTTAAGACTTACGTACGTGTGCATGTGGATGCTCAAATTGTCACTGCATATTTTAATGCTCGTCATGAATGTCTGCGGGTTGAGTTATATGACTTCAAATGAAATCCGCTGGACTAAATGAGAGCATAATAAAATAATAATAATGAATGATATACGCTTGGTGCACGTGGTTCGGGTTTTGTATCGACCAGTAGTATAATATACGTGTTTATGTCAAAACCTTTTCGTCACAGAATTAAAACATTAATAGTTGTGGTAAAAATTACTTATAAATATAGTTGGCATCTTCAGATTCGGCACATTAAGAAAATTCTCATTTTATATGGCATAATAATAGTACACACATTATTTTTAAACCACAATAACAGTGTTTCGTTACTACTTTTGCATAAGATTATTGTGTTTTTTTTTTAAAAAAAAGTAGTAATGTAGAATTATAAAGGAGTAAAATTAATCTGTCCGGGCCCCTTCAGATCCAACGCTTTGTGTTCGCTGATATTGTGGGGATGGTCGAGTCGAAACTGCTCTCTCAGAACTGGAGCTTTGTGTTTCAGAGTTTCGTGGATTGTAAATTATAGGATCACCACGAGGAGGTACTGCTTCGCCTCTCATGAATCTTTCGAGCTTATCAACACAGGCATCTTGATAATCATGAATCCATCTGAAAGTTGCATCCAAAAAGTCAAAAGTTGTAGCTTCTCTTGTAATTGTACCAAATCAAGCAGGTGGGTTTGCTAGATACCAGCAGCAGCTGGCTTAAACATTATTTATTACACAAAACTTACTTGACACCATTGAAGCTAGACACAGGCTGAATGTCTTCTGGAAGTTCTTGTGGGTCTGGCCAATTGAAATTGTCCATGATGGGTATAATATTACACTGGGAAGTGAGAGCGGCGACGATTTCCTGCGTTGATCAATGAAATTAAATTGAAACATGAGTCTAAAGCATAGCAATTACAGTCAAAGAATGCACAATAAGGCTGCTAATCAATTATAGAACATACTCGATGAACCCAGTCTTTGCATTCCGGATCCTCAAGGCATCGGTCAAGGGCATTTTCTGTCAAGACGAGGAGGAAATGTCGGGCTTGACGAATGTTGTGGAGGAGATTATTGTCAAACTTTCCAGCCTCAAGTCGTTCCACATCTATAAATACGCTGAACTGTCTGAGCTGTAAATGCACCTTGAGTAAACTGGCTAGTTGAGATCCATTAGATCGACGGTAGCTGATAAAAACGTCTAATGGTTTGTCAGGGTTATCCTCTGACGTCGAAGCCAAGGCAGACTTTTCTGCTTAAGAAAATAATGTCAGTAATGTTAGAAACCAATCTAACCACCATCCACCTTGACTATTATGCTGATACAGGACACCATGCAATAGTTATGAAAGCTTACCTTTCAGTGCGTCTAATATACGTTTTCGATCAATACTGTTTTTAATTCCGCATTCAGCAAGCACATCTTCAGTAACACACTTGCGGAGTGTGATTTCCTTGTCCACATGATTATTCAGTAAAGTGTATGTGTATGCAGAATATTCAGGGTGAATCGAACTGAGGAAGTCATTGAGATTTGTGGGGTCACAACTGGAGTAGTCGGCCATTTTCTTCAGGTGGCGTAAATCCCTCATAAATCTAGAATAGAATAATAATTATAATAATAGATTGAAATTTGCAAAAACAAAACTCTCAGGTCAAACTCATAAAAGTCCCAATAATAACAATTTACCTTTTTCTGAGGATTCCATTTTCTATTCCAATATCGTCCTTGAGCATATCCTCTGTCAATTGGAGGAGGAGATCACCGTCCACTTTGGATCCCATAAAAGACTCGGCATACTTGTCAAATCCCTTTTGAATGACCCATTCCCGAACATCCTCAGTAGACCAGAGAGGAACTTGCTGACTGAGCTTGTGTGGTACGGTTTCTCCAATTAGCTTTAATGCCTGAGCAGCAAACTTGGATGCTAAGGCGTTGGGTGAGGATGCCACTCTTTTTAAGGGCTCAATCGCACTGATTTCACTGAAAACCGATGTCAATCCTTGCCGTTTCTTAATTCCAGCTTCCATACTGCAGTGTATCCATTTTTAAAGCACAGATTAGATCTCAGTCACTCGCGTGTGCTGCAATTAACATCAATTATTTGTTGGAGTAATTACCAAAAATGGAAAGCCGCCAAAGAGCACGCTTCTTCTCGCTGTGAGGACAGGACAGGCACTAAACGTCGCAACCATTGAATACTCTGACCTTGACTATGAAAGGAATTTGACGCAGCAAACTCCTCGGGATTATGAGAATTTAAGAACGGCTCGACCAACTGTAAAGTATCTGCAAGCCACAAGGTCAAATTATGAGCAACTTGAAACAGTAACCGAGGCTAATGGATTGATGAGTTTGAGAATGCTTAATTATGACAAATACTTGATTTGATGATCTGAGCCTCGATCTCTTTATTTGCAACCAAGACTGCGATTGCCAAACACGCATAGTATTTGATGGAGTCGTCGTGGTGGAAGGCCAGTGGGAACAGCCAATGATGCACCTTCTTTTTTATCATTGCTTCCTGATTATCAGCTCCGCCGTAAAGGGACAGATTAACCAAAGCTCCTGCACAGTTTCTCAGTGTTTCAACGTCCATTCGACGACATTCCACCATTACTCTCTCCAGCCCATGTAACCGTAATACATCACTACATGTGGATTCACTGTGGCGGAAGAGGTGTCGCAATAAACCAGTCCCTAATGAAGAATCCTCCTCCTCGCAGAGCTCAGAGGCAACCTAGTAATAATATAAATAGGCCACCCAGGTGAGCTAAGTATTTTAAAGCAATCACTAATTTAAACGTAGTAAATTCAGACTTTCGAAAATCCACGTTCCGTTTTACCTTCACAATTTTATCCAGACACTCGAACCCTTTCTCCACAACGTAATTACAATTCTCCGGAGTTAGCGACTGTTCCAGTACTCTTGCTGATGCTACACGGAGCTCATCTTTTGTTGACGAAAAGTTATCAATAAGTAGATCCAGCCCTCCTAGCTTTCTTAGTTCCTCGCACAAATGTCCTCCAACCTAAAAGAATCAGTAAGGTGGTTTATGCTAATTTATTTTCCGGACGTTCCATCTAAATTCATTGTTTCCCTTATTTCTCACCTGGTGACCATGACCTGGTATATTCCACGCGGCCTTCATAACACCTGATGCATAATTAAGGTGACTAATTGAATTTGTGTTTTCCTCCTCCGTGTCGCGTAGTGTTTCAAATATTGTTGAAATCTGATTCGAATATTTATCAATCACATTGTCAACATCCTGTGGAGTGGATTCCCATCCGAGCGAGTCCAAATCCTCGAATTTGAGAGCTAATGAAAGAAAACAATAAATCCCACGTAATTAACATTTAGTGAATTAATACAAATCTCAAACTGGAATACGACTTAATTGATACAGTAATGACGAAATACCATTGGAAGTATGGCCAGGGAGTGCTAATGGATTTTTGAAGGTTAATTTTGACTGACTCGCTGCAGCAGTTCGTTTTTCAGAGTTTATGATGGTGCCTTGTGCTAATCTTGTCTGCTTCTTTTGTTCCACAGCCATGGCAGCTTTCTCCGCAGTGAAAGTATCCGTTGAGAGTTTCATTGAAGCCGCAGCAGCCTTATGGGACTCTTCCTCGGTGACGCCACCTTGAGTGATGGACCTATGAAAGAAATAGAAAGAAATTCATGTATTTATTAGATTGAAAGCCACCAGGAATGTCTAGCATTACGCAGAGATAAGTACAATATAGAAACTGACCGCTGGTCATGCTTTATAGCGGCCGCTTTCTCCGCAGTTATCCCATCAATTTCAACCTTGTGCCGCAAAGCCTGAGCAGAGGATTTTTCCTCGTAGCTGACGTCCCCCGTCTGGACCCGCTTCATTTCCGCAGCGTTAGCAGAGTTTTGTTCAGTACTGAAATTTCCTCGTGTGAATTTGGTGGACGAATGAGACTGAACCTTTTTCTGCTCAAATCGGAAGCTCTGTGGTCCAAGATCTTTATTTCCGAGCGGACTGTCCAATGTATTCGCATGGTTGTTCATGACTAGGTTTGGACTTTCCAAGGGTGGATTAGGCATGTCACCTACATTTAGCACAGGTGTCATTTGCATATCGGTTGAAGTAGGGAATGGTATCTCTTGTACAATCACTGTGCCTGTATCTAGCGGTGAGTCGTCTCCTCCATTCTGCTCACTAATTGAGCGACCCGTTTTCGGATCAATTAGCTTAAATGGGGGAAGGCCTGAATTTGTGGTTTTCCCCCCACTTCCAACCACCGAAACAGCAGACGATGTGGTTGACCCTGAGGACGAGGAGGAAGTCGACGAGGTGGAAGAGGTTGTTTGTTGGCTGATAGCCTTCATTTGTGACATTCTTGTTTGCATTTCTGTCAGATTTGACTTCAGATGCTGTGTAGACGACTGCTTTACATGCTGAGAGGTCTGCGTTTCGTTGCTGTGATGAGATGTAAGGGCAGATGTAACAACACGTCTACTCGACGAGTTTACCGTCTGATGCTGTGATTGGGTGGAGGATGTATTTATTCTTGAAAACTGAGCCGCCTTGCTCTGCTTGATATTTATTAACATAATAAAAAGAAACTGTTAAACTGATAGTAATACCCAACATATATATGTATTTCTAACAAAAAAACATGCAGCCAACTTAATGCAAAATTAATGAATGCAACCCAAAAAAATATGGCGACAGCATGATCACAAAAGTGAAATCTGTTATGTCCTTACCTGAACGTTTCCAGTTGGCTGTACTCCATTAAGTATACCCATGGTTTGTCCATTCATTCCCTGACTAGCCAGGTCATCAGAGTCTCCCATCTGAAAGGAAATGGTAAAACGCCCAAAGTCATTAGCATTGCAACCACGATTTCAATCAGCAACGCAGTTATTTAACAGAGCAGATGAGTAAGCATACAAATTCTCCATTCATCATATAACATATATATATGCATTAAACATTTCGTTCGGGTGCTTTGCTTGCATTCGTTAAGGCAACATTTTGCATTTGATTACAAATAGTGGAGCAAAACCGCTTAATTCCATAATCAATATTATTATTCCCTTTCTTTCACTGTTCATCTTGCCAGAAACGACATGCGTATTATATTATAATGCACATGAAATGACACTACCAATAATCAATTACATTTTGGCCAAGTTTGCATTTAAATAATATATCAAAACACACACAAGTACACCGTATATTATACGTAGATTGCCACAATTGTAACAACGATCAGTTCATGGCTCATTCATGCAGACACATAACATACCATTTAAAAAAATTAATTCCGCATTCGTTTACTAATCATTGTCAAGTGTGACAATTCAAGTGTCTAAGGACGTTGCATTACACGTTGCATAAGAATAAACAAACTTTTTAAAATTTTCAAAAATTAAGCGTTATCAGCGGTATCATTAATTAAGCGTGCCCCAAACGAACATGATTGGTGTATATGGAGGAATATGGTTAATTTTTTAATGCTTTTGAGAGTCAGATTTCAACAACTAATTGTAAGTATTAATATCAGCTTTTCTTGTATGAAATTGTCAAGTATGAAATCTTTCTATTTTGTATGAATTTAGTCAGAGGAAACGCGTATTACTTTACTGCACGCATTACTGCAAGATTCTCGCGTTGTTAATTTCGAAACAATTTTCGGTTTATGTAAGGAAGGACTTATCGCAACATGCGGCTTTTCAATCATTCTGTAATAGAATTTTTCTGTATTTCTGGTAATAGAATTTTCTTCCCACTCAAATGATAACCTGATGGGATTTTACACCAAATTAAATAGTCATTATTTGTCATGCAAATAAATCCTGGTGGGTATACATGCATATTTATTTTCTGCACGTTTCGTGTATAAAACCAGTCTCACGCTGAGTTTCTTTTTTCTCAACTTTCCTGACAATCCAAAAAAAAACAAGCTGAAAGTTGAAACCCACTATGCAAGAAGAAGAAGAAGAAGAAGAAGGGAGAAACCAACAATGATGATTAGAGAATCAGAAGAGTGCATAATTAGCTTGCAATTGCTGGACTGCCCTTTTTCTCTTTTTGGCAATTCTGACTTGCTGCATACATGAAATATATCAACTTCGCCACAACTCCAGCCAGTCCCTATTTCTCCCTGCTGAAAAAAATATTTGCATGTGCGTGGACCAAAAATGGATTTTGTTGGAATCAACTGATGATGAGAGTATGTATATATTATGGATGGGTTGTGTGGTCTAAGCTTCAGGTGCTAGCAAACATCATTTACTTTAAAGACAGATTTAATCTTGATTGTCAAAAATGGAACGTTATGCTCGCATATATATTGGCAATGTATTAACAGGGCGTCCTACGCCCAACAAATCTTTCAACCTGTAATAAGACTCGGGTAAATTACAAAATTCCGATATACCTATATTTCATTGGTATACTATGTTTTTTCTTAACTTTAACTTTGCAAATATATTTCTATGTACGTTTGCACTTCCACCTCCATTTTAAAAATTTAAGTAAGAGACTATCATGTTATCAGTCAGGAGGATATCAGATACCTGAGATACCATTCTTTTAAAAGCCGGCGATGCAAACCGCAAAGCAGAAAACGGGTCCCTTGCCGATTTCACGTACGATGGTGAAAAGGGCGGTGGAGGAAACCTTGTAGGTGTAGAAGAGGGATGCATCGTTCGTTCGTGTTAACTAATTGTTTGTTTGTTTCAACCAGAGAGCAACTTTCACTACACTTTTTCTTCTCAACTATGTGTATAGACGACGAAGCTTAAGCTGACATTTCATGTCACCTTCAACCTCCTCCGATGAAATCTCCAATCTTCACCACTGCACCCTCGCTAATCTCAAAAATACACAACTCCTTTCTATCAAAAGCTACACTAATAATTCTTTTCAAGTCTTGTGTACGTAGGTGTAGTATATAGAGTAATATTATTTGTTACTTGGTATACAATTATAGGTTTATTTATTTATTTATTGGCTTCTCTCTAAAACCATCACTTCCTTCGATTTCCAGAGAGAGGTTGCCTTCGAGGAGCAAAGTACGCACGTAGTAGTCAGCAGCGGCCCAAGCACTACTGAACGTTTCATCCAAAAACACTGCGGTTTTCTTTCCCTCTGCACCGCAAGTTGTGTATTTAATACATGATAAGCAGGAAAAAAAATTGTTTTATCTACGGTATGAATCTTTATCGTACATCTATCTTAGAAAGGAATGGTTTTTCGTGAAGAATTGAAGTCAAACTCTGGTTGTTAACTTTACTGGATAATGGCTTAATGGATATTATTATGAGCTTCTCATGGTTCTCAAGTTCTCATTTCACACTTGCTCTAACTAAGCTCTATCAACTCTGCTTTCGGTTTAAGCCTTTTCCTCAAAGTTTATTTTGCTCCTGCTGCAAATGGACTACCTAAGAGCAACTCGGAACTGTAAAAATGGCATTTTTAAGACCGCATAATGGTATGCTCGTTGGTGGTATTAGCTGAACAAAAGTCATTATTTTATTGACATAAATATATTTGAGACTAATTTTCCTGCATTGGATTCGCAATGATTATGAATTAAATGCCTTTTTAAAGACAACTGGCACCACACGGATGCTTTAGCAGCTTCCTCTGTTTGCCCTCTTAATGAGCTTATATTATGGTGTCATTAACACGGTGGGAATTATCGACTGTATTTTTCAGAGTCAACATGGCACCAATATAAATATAACGTCTCCAGAAAAACATAATCATTGATTTAATCGTAAAGAGCGGATGCAATCTACAAAAAATAATAATAATTATTCATGCGACAATCAACCTTTTAGATGGGCATTTGTTGTTGGTTGTGCAGGGAACAGAGAAATCTATTTTTACAAAAAGTCTGACATGCATACCACCGGCGGCGTCGGAGCTAACCGTGTGAAAGCGTATAATATAATTGCACAATCACATAAAAAGGGATTAAAAACTCTGATGGGATTTTCATCCGAGTGCGAAAGAATTAGCACTTGTGAAATTAGTACTACTCACCATTATATAACATGTACAGACAGACACAAATAGGTAATGAGCATATAGCGTGGTGAACGAATGTGAGTAATGGGTAGTAAGTGGAGTTTTGCGATTGTTTTGTGGAGGGCTACAAAAAAAATTGAAATATATTTGCATGGCAAAACTAACCTTCTCGAGCTGGACATTCATGAGAGATTTATACTTTCTCGCACCCAGCCTATTCAGCCTGTCCTCAAATATATTTGAATGAATAGGCCTCCGAAGAGTTGTGTTGGCACTACTTGTGTACATACTATTGGAATCCATGTTTCCAATCAACTGCGGAATTTAGCCCAGTTTCAGATTAAATCCAAAAAATAAGTATAATGAGACCAGTCAAACTCACGCGGAGGGGAATAATAATAATAATAATAATAACATGTCATTTAAAGGGGGAATAATGTGCCGGAGGGTTTTTTTATTTTTATTTTGGAAAATTGAAAACGCTTTTGGTAAAAAAAATGCTCCCGACAAGTCCTGAATTTCAAGAGTAATAATAATAATACTAGTAACCAGTACACAAACACAAATCATCACAAACTGAGCACGACAACACACCACTCAGGTAAATATTTAATCAAGTGGGGCTTCCAACATGGAAAATAACACATTGATCATGTCGTTCCTATTTTCTGGAAGGATTTTTCGAAAAAAACAACGCTTTTCCCAACGCTTAAACGTATATAGTAATACTGTGTGGGAATGACAGACTATTTAGGATTTGAAAGAATACTTCCAGAGAGAGAGAGAGATAGAGGGACGAGGAGGTAGCAGAATCTACCCAAATGAAAATTTGTGTCAAATAAATATATAATATATTGATGAACAAGTGTGAGTAATTCAGGTTCACACTCACAAAAGCGACGACGACCAAGGTGGCACGCCAAACGAAGAATCTACACAAATGAAAATTTGTGTCAAATAAATATATAATATATTGATGAACAAGTGTGAGTAATTCAGGTTCACACTCACAAAAGCGACGACGACCAAGGTGGCACGCCAAACGACAAAAAAATTGGAATGAAACTAGAAGCCGCTCTCTCATCCTCCTCACCTCATCATATCGTCATGAACTGCTTCTCATTATCACTCCTCTTCTCCACCATGCATTGCATACGAAACCACCATCATCACCGTAATATTATTATCCTGGAACATTTTTCTCTGTTGTTAACCCAACACGAGATAAAAGTTTATCAATACCGATACATTAAATGCTCAAAACTTTAATGTGTTACTTGAGAGTGTGTAAAAGCCACACACATCATCATCATCATCGCGCCGCACACACACACACAATGATGATGTGATGATATAGGTAATCATAATGATGTCTATGACAATCCACATTATCATTATGCAATTACAAGAACATTGTACGGACGGATAAGTAGGTAGCTGGGAAATATGGGAATGCGAACGCGAACGGTGGTGATGATGAATGATGATGTGATTCCAATGAAGTGATGAGAGCGGATAAGTGTCGTCGATCCAGCAAGAAAAACCTCTCATCATTTTAAATTCCCTTCAAAGTCCCCTTGTTTGCCTTAAATATATATATATCGAAATTGGTTTTGCTATTGTTGCCGTCGGTCGTCGTCGTCCGACCCTATTTATTACTTTGTCTGTCCTTGTTTAATTCTTCCTCCCGACCGACAATAATATGAACTAACAAAGCTCTCATTATGATGTATTTGATTTATGTACAACAACAATCTAAGTGAACGCGACATTTGAAGCCCAAAACGTGTAATATATGGGTTTGGGGGTACATGTTAAAATGTCTCAGTTTGAAGTGGATGGCTAATATAACTATATAACTAGTTTTATACGTGTGCCGTGTGCGAAGGAATCTTGTTGATGATGATGGAAGTAGAGGAGATTTTTGTACATACACACATTCTCTTTGATATCTTCCACGCCCGTTCACATCCATTCTTGAACCACCTTCCCTCGCCTCGTTAATGAGACAGCAGCACATGCATTTTACGACAGTTTGAAGTTGATATGGGATTTGAAAAGGCAACAGTAGTAGTAGTAGTAGTAGTAGTAGTAGTAGTAGTAGGCAACGATACAGGATAAATTGGATGAAAGAGTATTTTCGTGTTCAATTATTTACAGAGATGTGTCCTCGATATTATGTGGTTGTAAATTCCATGCAAACGATTATTTTTTTCTTTTAAAACCCCTAACAAAAATCGTTGTTGTATTTATGTAGATAAGTATATATATATCTAATTCGTTGCAATGCTGCAAATAGGAGGAACCCACAACCCACCCCGTCAGCGAAATGTTTAATGCATTTTTTTAAAAACTCTTTTCATAAAAAAAAGTTGAGCGCAAAGGGGCAATCATTTTGCGGCTCTATATGCATAGGTATGTGTCGTCCAGGTTGACAATGGGAAAATGGTGGTGGGTGTGGAGATATCTATTTGCATTTGCTATTTACATATTTTCCGCAGATTACATCAATTTCACGTGTATATAAATGGAAACTGCTGCGCGGACTGTCGTCATTTCCAACTTTCCAAATGTCAATGACAATTATCCCGTGTGTTTTATTGATGTAATTAGTTCTAAATGGGCGTCCATTAGAACCTCTGTGCGCGGCTTCATTCCCTCAAAGTAATTGTCACTTAACAGATGTCAAAACTGGTATCAACATACATACTTGGGCGCTAGTGCAAGTGCTGGCAAACAATCCTATCTAAATTGTAAGCAAGTTTTAAGGACGGCAATTAATTGCATAAGAAGTGTGGTCGGTCGAAGTCGTGTCGGTTGGTGCAAACTGCCGACATAATTTCTTGTGTCAATCCCAAAATTTTTAGCATATGTTTAGGCGTGGTAAAGCACACATCAATTCGTAGCGTAAACATGAGGCACATGCGGTGCCTCCTGTCATGTCAGCTTTTCCCCTCAAAACTCATCCACATGATATTCCGCGCTTGCAGACGAAGAGAAAAAAAAACAATTTTCTTCAAGAAATATCTTTAATAAACATTTGTGCAATTATTCAAGAAAGGTTAAATTCTTCCAGCCAGCCACTTATGAATAATGGAATTCATGATGATCATGAATCTATCCGGTAAACACCCAATATCGTTTTTTCTCTACCCCGTTTGCGTTTGCGTGCAGCATCAGTCAAGACAAAAAAGAACGTTTCTAGCCCCCGTCCCGTTTCATTTTGATGTGTGATGCTATGTGTATATATATACCTGTTTATCCACAAGTGTGTAAAATTATACTTATCGAAAAAACATGAAAAATTATATCCTCAACGGAGGAGAAAAAAACGCTTGTCTAGTTGAGTTGCAATAATCACGGAGGAAAATGGAACCAACACCCATCAGTCTATACCGATTACTGTCATCACACACGCTTGTTTGTCACGATGAAGACGAGTCTTTGGAGAAAGACGCATGGATATCATTAGCTGTTCAAAAACACACGTTTACCTCCTAAAGTATTCTTGTGGGATTCGCTTGATTAATGTTGACCATGACGGGGGCGCTTGCTAAAAAAATAATGACATGGCTCAGTGTTTATTTCGCTTTCAGTATTCAGGAAGGTTTCTTACATTTCACGGAATGCCAAATGAGGGGAAAAGGAAAAAATGAAATACCTTCAATTGCCCCTAAATAACCCGAAACCCTAAATATGCGATGCATCTGAGAATCTCTACCTACACGACGTGATTTAATATCGCACGATTTCTTCAACTTTAGAAAATCACATTCATACATAAACATTCACATTCATTACGACAATTCATTTTTATCTCATTTAATGAGTAAGCCTCCAAGAGCTAACCTCAAAAATAGGCTGGATTCGTCTAGAACCGTAGTCCATAGCACTTGGCAGTTAATATGACACAGTAAAATCAGGTCGTCTCCGTCGGAAAAAATTGCATTAGATGGTTATGTACCTATTAGAATTAAGTCTAACGATGAATCTGTACACGCTGCACTATATATGTATTGCTGTCGGTCGTCCAATTTTTTTCTTCAAATATCTTCCTCTCTCAGTTTTACCTTATACAGGTAACACGACGACCGACACAATGTAAAGCAATCTGTCACAAGTTGGCACAGTACAAAATCTGAATTCTCAACACATGCCTCCTACAGACATTTTCAATAAGTATCCACAAAGACCAACTACTTGACAACTAGACCTTGATAGACAAACATGACAAAAAGATTGACATGAAGATTAGTTCAAAAAAAAAAACCCCAACTACTATTCTTCCAAATCATATATAATACCAGAAGCTAAAATGAAGTCATTGGGGATGATTGACTATGGGGGAAACATGACCAGTGATGATTTATATTTATTGTTGTAGTAATTCAGTAGCTGTCGCACCAATCATTACACACTCTAGACAACAATCGTTTCTGTTTTCAACCTACCATAATGGATTTTGCTTGTTGAACATGTCTAAACATTAGGTACGACGAGTGTGTAACATGATGCACAACAAAATGAAATGGAGTTCCTTTGAGCTTTTCAATTCTTTTTAAGACCATATTGAGTGAGACATCATTCAGAGAGGAGAGAGAGAGAGAGAGGGACTGTTTCCCTGTTGCATACAACACGGCGCGGCGGCTGCTGCTGCTGGATGACATCTCGATAAATTCCCTTAATTCAGATCAAAAGTGAGATTATACTTTTTCAAAGAAGGATTCGTTTTTTTTCTATTTCAATTTAGATTTGCTCTTATTCATTCCTTGTGCCGTCGTCGGAATACTTTGAATTTATCCTTTGTTTGCACATCGTGTCATCCTTTATGGGACCGCCGCCACAGCCAGCCAAAGGGGGATGGATTGTGACTAGTAGCAGCTCTGCTGGCTGCAAGGAATTTATGCCATTTTCAGTGTATCCAAGTGGCTGTTGTATCCAAGTTTCAAGAATTTGGACGTAACACTCTGATGATGATCCTCAGAGTGATGCGTGATGTGATGGACAGGTTAAGCATAAAATGTGATTTGATTGATAAGATGTTTGAATGAATGTTTAACAACGAGCCGAGTCGAGGATGACACAACGAAGTTAGTCATAAAATGGGTGTGCTATGACCTATCTCTCGCACCAAATTGGATGCAGGCAGGGAGATTTGTTTATTTTTACAGAAGCAGACTACCCAGTGCCGTTACATTGGGTGATTAAATATATTAAATTGTGCTTGATACACATCTGCGCGTCCATACCAAGGCAATATATTTTATTTGGAAAGTTGATATACACCAACACCCACACACACAAGGAATCCGCAGATCCTGAGTCAGCATTCCGCTGATAAATGTTATTGGATGCGCAAGCTTTTACTATAGCTTTTATCTCCGTCCTAATGCAAAGGCATTCACAAACAAAATAATAATAATAATAATAATAATATACAAACTAACAGAATCCCATGTGATCCGAGTGAACACCAGCACCACCACCACCACCGTTACAAACCCACGAAATTCATTTTCAAACCAGTAGAATAAATTATGGGGAGCGTAATTAGATTCATATATGTATCCATATCATTTACAGCTTTGACAAAGAAGGAGACGCACGGCGTCGGAGGCCAAGCAAGTTGTGAAGTGAAACATGTCATCCAAAGTGATTTCCATTTCCAGCAAACCTTGTTTTACAGCCACAGGATATTATTTCATTTTTAATGAACAATCACCCAGTGCACTAAGGTGAGAATGATTTAGCCCTGTGAATAGGGATCACAACATAAAAATGCCACATCTTAGCTTCATTATTGCACCCCGTCTGCTAGAAATTTAGTAGGGACGCCAACGAGACCTCTCATGATGATATTGATGAAAATGATGATGATTCACTGCCGGCTCGTAGGTATTTATGACTTGTAGAGGTGCAATGAAATGAGGTAATGAGTCAGATGCTTGGAGCACACACTTTTTTTAAAAAATGTAAATCATTCAGTGTATGTGTGTATAGGTGCACTACTTTTTTAATATTTTTGATAAGTAAGTATATATACAACCGTGTATACACAGGTTGACTTTCTGGTTCATCATCATCTCCGCATTACACCCAACAAAGCAGAGAGATACATTGTATAGTTTATTTGTCCTGGCCTGTGTGGCTTGAATGAAAATGAATGAATGAATGAATTGCGATGAGTACATTACACACTTGACTTAAGTTGCATTATTATTCGATAATATCTACCATCACCACCACGACGAGTAAACACGGGGACGGGATCCAGCCATGGAAAATGACATGTAATTTGTTTATCTGTCTTCTAGCATGATCTCATCCGGAGATTGATCTGTATTTGAGCATTATAAACCATATATATAATATGACAATGAATATTATAGTTTACAGCTAGCCACAAGTAAGCAAATCAGGCAAAATGGATCTGAGAAGACCAGAGCCAGCAGAGCAGAGCAGAGGTTGCTTAAGGTATTTTTTTCTGCTAGATAATTTTCCCCTGCAGGTAATCTATTATTCTCTCTCTAGCTCTCTCTCTCTCTCTGTTGAAATCTACAATGGAGAGACGCGACCGTTCAAACGATTCTCTGAGTTTTCTCCCTTATTTGGGCATAAAGGTAAGCGGAGCCGTGCTAAGGGCAATTATTAATGACTCACAGGATTATCATCATCATTATCACCAACCCATTTCCATAACTTTTTTTTTGCAAGTTCCTATGAAAAGAAGAGTCATCATCAACAAGAGCGCCGCTCGCTCGCCCATGTCCTATCATTCATGTATGTTGTCTGCATTTATATCCAAGTTCACAAAGGATATGATATGGCTACAGAAGTTGTTAATGGGATAAATGATGCTGTGCACTGCAGCTGTTACTTACTACTGTAAACGGAGAGATTTTATTTTTTTCTGAATTCCATTACGACGCCACACTCCACTCCACACTGCTACTAACTACTGTGTGTAGACAACTTTGGGAGAAAAAAAAATGTAAAAAGAGGAGTATAGGTTTTTTTTCGAGAGAAAGAGAAAAATTGTTATTTTTATGAAGATGCGGTTTTGACTTCTCATTTGACTTCTTTATGGGAAACCTGTGTGCGGACACGGGTTTGCCACACACACACGTGCACTTGCTGAATATTTATGGATTAAAAATATAACGCTTTTTCCATGTAGCGTTTAGCATATTGCAAAAGACTTTTTTTTGAAGTTATATAGCATGCATGTAATTATTACGCCTTGTTGGGGTCGCGGAAAAAGTGGAGTTTGGTTGGAGTTAGAGGAACGTCATGGCTATTAATGCTCATTTGGTTTTTTTAAATATTGTACTCATAATATTGTCTTACCAACAACTACTTGAGAAAAAACGTCATTAAAACTCCTCAAGCCGCTCTCCAAGAAAAACTGACGACTCACTTTCCAAATCCCCAAACTGACAGAGAGGGTTGGTTGTAACGGCGGCACCCGAACAGGATTTTTGTGGCACAGGAAAATGAGCTAGTCGAGAGTCGTTAGTTGCACTTGATTAACCGAAGAAACCCGTAAAAAAACTCTATTTTCCAATTTGAACGTTTTATGACACTACATCAGGATGGATGATGCTTCACTACAAGGTCCTCTTTTTTTTAAATGGTGTCTCTTTGTGTGAAACAAAAGTTGAAAGTAATTGATTGGACAAACAACAGCAACACGGTCAAGATTTCTAGATGGTACGATGGGGATTTTTTTTTAATTATTATTTTTACATGAATAGCTATTAACCCTCGTTTCCTTTTTCCTAAAGCAATTTCAGCCGGTGCACAGCCAAATTTGGCGAGGCGCCTGTCTTGTTGCGTGATAAATTAAGACAGAGAGACGAGAAGTATGCTTCACAAGAGAGTCAGAGGAGGAGGAGGAGGAGGGACGCTGAAAGCTTGACTAAAAGTCAATAAACGACAGCATCACTTTTTTAAATGTCATCTCTTTCTTTGTTCCCTCTTCTGTCATTACATTATTAAACGCTTGCAAAAACACGCTAGTTTTTAATTTCATATAGAGGCAGGCAAGCAACAACAATCGATACCATCAAAAACACAATGGGAATCGACTGCTGCCAAAAGACAAGGGCTAATCACCTTAAACTGCACACACATGTAGTCAGAAAACTGAAATGAAGTGTCTGCAGTAATTAAGGAGGAAACTGTAAATATTAGTCAAGTTGTCAGCCTTCTTTTTTCGGCTGGAAGCAAAATTATAAATCACACTCACAAAGTGTTTTTTTGATGCTCTTTTTTTGCCGAGGAGAGGCAGAGACCAGTTAAAACATGTGTGTTATTGGCACTACCACCACCATCACCACCACAAACTGACGTCAGTTTCAATTTTACCTTTTGCTCTTGTCCAAGAGATCAATATATAAAATACCTTCACAGAAAACCCCGGAGGGGTAACTTTTACTAGGTTTATGGGAGCAGGCAGGCAGGGCAGGTTTTATACGTAATCCGCCTTGTGCTTTCAGCATTCCGTATCAATTTACAATTCTGACGTCTGATATCACCTCAAGTAACTCGACTCGACAATCCCGAAGCCCGAGTTGTATATTTATTTATTTATTTTTTTTAGTTTATCACTAAATAGTGAAGGACTGAAGCCGTGCTGAACCCCAGGAAGGAATGTAACTGTCGCGAGAGAGTAAACACACAACAGCTTTATATCCCTGCGACCACTGCGAACACACTCCTCTCTGCCGTGAGTGAGTGAGTGTGGAAAAGGGTTAAAGAAGAAAGTCTGTTCAAGAGCCAAGCCAATCTGCTGCTGCACTGCTTCTGCATCCCCTTCTGACCGTAGTATACTACTACTGATTACCACCACCCCATATGAACAGAAAGCTTATTACCTGACCGCACTAAACTAGCCAGCTAACTTAATTTCTAACAAGCGAACGCGTTCAACTTATAGATCCCTCCCTACGAGGACGAGAACGGACGGACGCGAACGCAGTAGTAAGTAGTACCCAAGTAATAACATGTTTTTCTTGTCAGATTCCCAAAAAGTCCATATCTCGAGATGATGTTTGGGGATGATGATGATGATGATGATGACGAAGGCGACGACGAGCCGATGCACATAAGAAAATAGCAAGAACGTAATAATAAGTGACCACCTTCCTAATCAAGTTCACATAATAACATCAACTCTCCACACGGCATATTATTCTCGAGAGAGCATTCCATAAGAGGTACAAAAATGAAGAAAAACCTTCCACGTTTATATGTATTATATATCATATTTTGTTGTCGTCATCAAACTCGCATTGCTGTACAGAAAAATCAACCCCATGAGATTTTTACGTCTTGTGCATCCGCATCATCATGATCATCATCCTCTTCTTCGACACTATTGTAGATAATGTGTACACGAATATGAATACCTAATATGCATCAAATAATGGAAACATAATGCATAACTCCACTAAACTCTACTTATTCACAATAAAACATTAGTGTCAGCCCTAATGTAGCATGTCGCATCGAATAATAATGCTCAACATACGAGTATATATTCACCATCATCTCGACGAATCCCATATAGCTAAACAAATTTTGACGAAAAAAAAAATTCTCCCAATACGAAACATATTTCATGTAAGAAAGAAAGAGAGAGAGAGAGAGAAAAAAAAAACACAGTTTTTCAGCCTCTCCTTCTCCGGCAAACTGGTGCAAGGTGGGCTCAAACTCAAGAAAGGATGTTTTTCTCAGACGATTTTTTTTCGTTGATGCCCACACAAAAATAATATTGCAATTCAATTCTTGCTGTGAGAGAGATGGATGAGATGTGAGCTTATCTATAATAATAATAATAATAACTGAAAAAGTGTGCAAATATAGCATATTATTATTATATCATATCAATATATACTCTAAATCAGACTCTCCTCAATTTATAAACATGTTGTTGATGAGTGTTGGAAAGGAGCTCAAAGTTAGTAGACAACGTTCGTTCGTCAAATTACATGACGTTGTTCAAGAGGGATTTATTTTAGCTTCTTCTTTATCGCTTCCACAAATAAGAAAAAAAGAGAGTTATGCTTCTAAAAATAAGACAATATGTAATTCCTTTTGACATCTCTCTGCTTTCTCCTATATTATTGATGCGCACCACCCAAAACTCTCGACTACATTTTTGCCTTGCAGTAAGGAGGCTTTCAAGTGGAATGAGTTGAGATGGATGGAATTGGCATGCGCTGCTAAAAGCTCAAAATGCCAATTATACATGGTCAGTTCGTCGTTCGTCATCCTCAATAAATACCCTAATCACTTTTTGTCGCTGTCCTTTTACACTTGCCAGAAGGAGCCAGCAGTGATGATGATCAACTGTAAAAACCTGCCAAACTCTATAAAACCACCAAGGTAAGGGATTTTTTTCTCCTCCTCCTTCTTCTGCTTCTGTCTGCCTGCACAAACAGTCTGCCCATGATGCCCAACCGGCGAAAATTAAGTGGCAATTCGTTATCCTCGTGTGATAATTGGGATTTCTTGGGACGACGGCATAAATTACGGTTAGTGCTCATTAGAATTTTTTTTGCTTAGAGCAGTACGTACTCCACTGCTGAGGTGGTGGTGGTGGTGGTCCGCAGAGTATAAAAAACTAACTCGACATTCAGGTCGCCGCTGCCGTCTGTCATTCGCTTTGCTAGACTATGCGAGAATAAACGGCGAAGGTGCAACATACAACTTGAGTACGTACGTACGAACGGATTTCACCCACACGTTTTCTCCAATTGTTCTGGAATGTTCACGGTTTGCCTAGATTGACGAGATATGGATGACGAGATCATAATGACGATGATGTGATGATGTAGGGGATGCGGAATAAATGACATGAATGCATGCACCGATAAAGGAAGTGGTGTTTTTACACTCACTCAGTCTCCGACAGACTCCAACTTCAGTCAGTGGAGTCAACTTGAAGAGTAAAAAGCATTATTACTATTATTATTATTTATTTTTTTTAGCTATTTGCTCGTCGTCGTCGACCCAACTAACTTGCAGCGCATTTTGAGGATTTCGTTCCTCTATCTTATATCCACAGGCTTCTTATATATAAAGAAAGATATTATGGATATACATAAAAGAGGAGACTACACGGTATGGAGGTTGTACGTTGGACCTGTTAGTGATGGTAATTAGATTTGTACCGTGATTCTATGTTTGGTATGTTTGGTCTTCATTACAAATGCATGTAGGCGACACACGGGAACGAACGTCGAGAGAATTGAAAGTAACGACAACAACTAGTACAACATTCAGACCAGGTAATAAGTGCATGAGTCTATTGTGATAATCAATGGTTGATGGGTGTTGTTGCATGTAACTTACTACAAACATAAATACACCATTGCTTGCATATAATAATAATACCCAAATATCCATCTCACCACACCGCCACCACCACCACCATGTCATCATCAACATCATCATCACACTATCTAGTACTGACTAAACTGACTATGGTTGTGCTTTGTGGATTCGCTTGTCTTATGCGTTGAACGTGTAAATTTTTTTTGCACTGTGCTCAATTATCCCCAATCACACACATCTCTCTATATAGGAATTTTTTTTTTTAGCAAAACCAAGCCCGAAAGAATACAGGAGAGCTGATGAATTTTCGTCAAATAAAATCCAAGAAAAACCCACACAAAAAGGAAAAAAATCATCATATCATGAGAGTCTATTTACAACTTCCACTTACAAGGTTCGACTGCTGTGCATAAAACTTCCAAGCTTGAGTTGACACATGAGTAGTTTTGAGAGGAGAACAAGGGTGGTGAGGAGAAGATGTATTAAAACGGTGTTTTTTTTTTCTTTGTAAATAACAGTCAACCAGCAAGATCCGATTAAAAATTATAAAAACAGGCTCCCATCCTTATTCAGTGAGAACTGAAGAAGAAGAAGACGAAGAAGAAAAGTAAAGTGTAAATCGTCATTTAAGTTTTGATTTCCCTCTACGCCCAAATTCACTCGAAATTGGCATTCTGACATGAGCTATAGACACACACACACACACACACACTTGATATATGGATGAAGTACGAAAATGGGGAAAAAATTTGTTATCTTATGTACATATTATATTACTTTTATATACTTAAATTCAAATTCCAAAGAATCCTTTTCACCACGACGCTCACTACTAAACTCTCTAACGCACTCCACAACTCCACTTTTAATGGGAAAACTTGGAACTTGTTGTTGTCACTACTCATCTACCCCACGATTGAATTAGAGAAATTCATAGTCAATGCTTAAACTTTCATCCCACCATATCCCTCGATATACACCAGCCAGCCAGCCAGCACCACCACCACAATCCCATCACGGTTTTAAAGGAAAGAAAAAACGGTGGGCCATGCTAGCAAAATAATAATCATAAAGATTAAGGTATCATATAGGAGAGGAAAAAAAATATATATTAAGAATTTCTTTTATACAAGAAGCACTTTTTTTGCACAAAAAAATCTCTCTCTCCCTCTCTCGCTCTCTCTCTCTTTCTCTCTCACTTGCTCTCTCGAACACAAACAGAAACTGTTGGAACACACATTTCTCGAAAAGCCGAGCAGTCTTCTTGTGGAGGGGTGTTGTGTGTGTGGTATAATATTGAAAAAACTGATAGTTTGTAAGATAGAATTTGGCAAGGACAACTGTAACTTGTTTTGCCAAAACATACAATACGAATGGGGCAAAAGAGGTGGTATGGTGGTGGTGGTAATAGACGGAGGAGTGTAGAAACAAGACGCTTCCTTCGAGATAGTAGTGTTCGGAAGTAACTAGAGGAATATCCGCTCGTTTTATATGTATGTAACTCTTCTTAAATTATTACTGTGCTCATCATCATGAGCGCTCCACTACTACGCGACTCCTTCATGCTTTCCGGAGTTGCCTATATAGAGTAAACAGAGGCGACTGCTGCTGACTTGACTACTACGAGAAGACGACGACATAACTGAACAAGAGGTACACATTAGGAAAATGTCTATTTGTTTTTCAAAAAAAATGTAGATCTTCAGCGTCAGCCACGGTTTAACTAAGTGAGGAATGCGCAAACCGTACTGTATTTTTTTTAAATGTAGGAATACCCTATCCTTGTGCGGTGCGATGCTACAATTGAGGAGAAATGCATCTTGCCCGTACTTTTTTTTGTCCCGTTTACCCTGTAGATCTTCCAAGATAGAGACGTACGTTTTTTTTTCTCTCATTTTTTTTCTTTCGACGAACAAAGTACTGATGATGATGATGTCGTCTATAGGTAATGTGGAAAAACGGAAAGAGTATATAAGGGAAAGGGGATTCTTAAATACCTATACACAATCATATAGGCTTCCGAACATTTCTAGGTGTATATGATTCATTTGGATTTTTGCATAATATGACATTCGATTCCATCCGACTATGCTTGGATCATGCAGGTCGTCTCTGGATACAAGTTTGGGGATATTTCTTCAGTGAAATCTCATATCTTTCCACTCGTGTTTTCTCAATAAAAAAAATGACTGGGTCCTCAACAGATGTGCATTTCTCCGTAAGATATCGGTATTGTTGGAAGAAAAATAATAGTTATTACCAAGAGCAAAAGCTGCTGTTCGTTCGCGGTGTGTGTGTGTGGAAAGAATAACTTTGAAAAAAGTTTGCAGTCAGTCAAGTAAGCAAACATTTCAGTTGTCTTTTGAATACACAGGACAAAAAGCACTGTAAATCATAAGTATGACACACAGGCGGAGGGAGACACAAAGAGCAGCTATTCATATTAAAGTAACGTCGTCGTGGGCATGGGCATGCATATGATCACTTTCTCTATTTTTCTAAAAGCAGAACTCGCTAAATGTGTTTTTATTTCGGGGGAGCATGATGATTGTCTTTTGGTCTACTACAATAATGGATTTTGTTGAGAATATTCGGGATGTGGAACATTACTCAGATCTGCTAACCTAGAGTAGAGCTTATATTAATTTAGGAAGAGAAGATATACAGAGAGAAAAGCATATAAGAAAGTATAGAGAGAATTATAGGCTGCATAATAAATAGCTACATACATGTAGCAGATTAGACATATCTGCTCGAGCTTCCTTGTTCTGAAGATAATCGCATTCATTTGGTGATTCCTCTTAAATTCGTGGTTTTCATTTCGACCTGACTGACGGAAAAACGGAGGAATGGGATTGGGCGGGGGGAAATGAAGCCGAAGGAGTCATCTCCCTCCCGACAGCAATAACAGCAGTCAAGATAGAGGAGACGCTGGCAAAGGCTATATAATATTCGATGGGGAAATGCCTTGACTGGAATGCGTCTCGTGAGAGATCCGATCCGGTGAACCGAACTTTTATGGAATTTTCATTCCGAGTGTCAGTGCTCCAATGAATTAAGACATTTTCTCCCTCAAAATCCCCGAATGACTTTAAAGATATAGCATGCTATTAAACGTAGACAGCTGCTCCAGCTGTGTCATCCGCTGAGAGAAACATATGTGGTGTATGCAAAGTGAAAAAGTAGCAGTATATTTCGAATTCAGCTGATTTTTTTTTCAAGATGATAATCTATAAAAAATATATATATATGCCGAATGTGTTTGGTTGGGACACGGACTTGTTAGCAAATTTCTTACATTATTAGTCATATAGGCTTGTCGATATATTACTTTTTACGCCCTCCTCAGTCAGAAATTCCCCACTTGTTTCATCTTGGGAGCAAAATGCAGTTTTTTGTACACTATTCGAGAGTTTTCTATTCGTTAGGATCAGTCATCGAATTTCGAGGAATACATTCCCTTTCAGAAATAAAATGTACTCACATCAGAGCAGAGCAGCAACTCAGTACTTTTTAGTAAAGTAAAGCATATCCGTAAACAGAACAACTTGTTTTCAACATGCGTAGAGAGATTAGATCAACCTAGGAAGCAACCCTGTCGTCGTG
The DNA here is from genome assembly GCA_036850665.1 of Dicranocentrus wangi. Classification (NCBI taxonomy): domain Eukaryota; kingdom Metazoa; phylum Arthropoda; class Collembola; order Entomobryomorpha; family Entomobryidae; genus Dicranocentrus; species Dicranocentrus wangi. The sequence goes on from JAANSN010000218.1 coordinate 39,626, forward strand.
AATGGAAAGTTTAGAAGGAGATGTTTCTCTACGATATTCCATTAACCCGTAATGTTTCTGCTCAATCAACACCACCACCACCACCAGGGAAAACAAAATGCCAAAAGAGCCTGCCTAGTAGTAGGAAAAACATGTACGAACGTTTCTTAGTCGGCCTACTAGTTAAAAGAAGAGCTGTGTCAAGTGTCTAAAAATATAGAGGAACACACGGTGATGCGATGATGACCTTTTCTCGACTGCATAAAACTAATGACGTATTGTGTGCTGCTGTCGTGCACCGTGAGCATCACCGCCGCCGCCGCCACCACCACCACCTCTTCAAACTATCACAACGAAGGCGGGCAACGCAAGAGATTAGTGAAATGTGAGTATTATTGCATATTGCCAAGTCGACTACAATGAGGATATGTATTTTCCGCGAATTGATAACAGTAAACAAGTATTCTCAAATTGATATCGTGTGTGTTCAGATGACTAAGGGATTTGCAGCGTCATCGCCCAACTGTAATAAGAAGGTGGGCACGACGGGATGCAATAATAATTTTGTTATGATTTTTGTGAATGCATTGTTTTCTTTAGTACCATCATATCAACATCAACTAGTATGCAAAGTTAAGAACAAAATGCAAAGGGATTTTCTAGGGTTCACCTCACCACGACGACGACGAACATGAGTCCAAAGGAAAAAACGCTATCTTCGTCATCGCCCCTCACCATCATCATCATCATCCGTTTTAGTTAATGCGCTCGCAAGCCAAAACATCATCAGTGAGGTGAATCCTCCATTGATGTAGAAAATGTTAGTTATACAAACAGTTCATGGAATTAGGAACACGATATCAGTTTACACGTTATACTCACACGCTAACTAATCTTAACACCATTGGGACAAGTTGGATTATTGGATATCCATAGCAACTTACTTACTGAATGGGACAATTAAGGAATTGCACATCCTTCGCCCAAAAATCCACATTTCGTCGTGTGCCTATCTCAATATTGTATTCACCCCGAGAGTCATTCCCTACTAATTAGACCTTGGATTTGGGCTTGCTAGATAATTCTTGCAACTCGCAAACCTATGTCTCCTCTTCTTACCTTGGTGGCATCGAGTTTGAAGAGATTAATGAATACAAATACATAATATATCATAACCTTTTTGCATGCTACTTTGCAATATGAACCTCGCTCGTTTTCTATTTTTCGTTGAATTGGCTGACGCTCGTCTACGTTTTTTTTATATTGAAAGGAGAAAGGATGATGTGATGAATCACCACATCATAACACAACCTCCATTGCAGCATGATCATCAACTTTTTGGCTGGCTGGTTGGCTGTTGAAGATGAAATACTTTCAAAAGTTATCTTTCTCGTGTGACTCACTCATGCAAAACGGCAACACAAGAGGAGAGAGAGAGAGAGAGAGAGAAGGGAGAAAACAACGTGTGCCAAAATAATCCGGGAAACCATTCAGTCGAATGAACCTTTTAGTAAATGCCTACCTACTCACTCACTGCACGAGCTCGATTTTTATAACATAACTTATACGCTTTAAAAATGTGTGATAGGATGACTAGATATATTTTTGAATTAGCATTTCCCATGCTGATCATGGCTAATCCACATTAACATACTGGATTCTACCGAATAAATATATACTTGTGGAATATAGGTACCTATCTATATATCATTTGCTTAAATGATATATATCTGATTAATCTTTGATAGCCTAAGACTAATCGTAAATGAAAAATATGCGCAAAGAGAAAACTTTTAGCATTCCACGGTTTCATGAAAGACTAGCATCCTAATCCTAGTCATCATCCTCCGAATGCGACAACGCACCAAAGGTAGCATGATGCAAGCATTTGTTTTTATGTAGTTGAGTTTTTTTTTGAATCTCTCCTTATAATTCTTCGTGTCGCCATTTAAATTGTAAATTTATGCATGCCTGAACCCAATCCTAAGTTAAGTGTTACCCCAAAGTTCGTCTGGAAGACCTGACCTGACTTCATGCAGTCTTGACTCCTCTCAATAATTTAGTCCGTAACTGAGTAAGAAATTAAATAATTCTTCTCAACCTGTAAAAATAATCTTGTATTTGTGGGAGCAAGTTTATAAGAATACACCATGAAAGGTTCAGCTCTTTTAGAAAAATTAACTGATCTGCCAACAACGTGGACAACACATTCATCAAAAGTCAAAACAAATAAACTGGGAGGAACTGCAACTTCAAATTATTGGCAATTGGCATCGGTTTGGGTACACAGTTAAAAACAACAAAAACACATCCAAGTCTCATATCTCATTAAGGAACATATATCCCACACGCAAAAAATCGCATATTCTTGTGCAATCGTAGCTTTAAACCATGTGTGTATACCTACATACATTTTTTGGAAACTTGCTTGTTTGTATCGAGAAACGTAGAAAAACGTGAAGTTTCTGCGAAACGCCTGTCTAGTTTGGAATTGGATTGACTAGGAAAAGGATTAGTTATAATAACTTGAGCCATTGCATCTACCTCGTTTGTCTATGTAAATATTTTTACAGTATCCTCTTGGCCTCTTCTTGGAAAAGGGTATATAAGAATAGAGAATAGACATTCAATATATAAATCTTTTATGATAACTAGTAGAAAGAAATCACGAGGGAGCTTTGGTACATGTGCACCCACAGGAAGATGCCAAGTAGCTATTTTGACTTGTAAGATGCCCACTTATTATAGTAGCTTCATAGGTACAACCACCAGATTGGAGTGCATAATAGTATGAAGGTATTGTACGAGTGGAATTTTTCTCTCTTTCTTGCGAGACTCTGTCAAGTTTTATTAGTAGTTTGTAGATAGTAGATAGAAGTTGGATGCTTCCAGCATTACACCATTTTAGCATGGTATTAAAAGGTCTAAATGCTTTCAAGCCAAAACAATGTCACTTTGTTTTTTTGGTATCAGTAGTCGATGATATACTTACATGGATGCTCATAATATGCTCCTCACACACGAATTTGTATATTATTGTTTGCTAATTACTTGTTAGAGACACTGCATAGACGACTTGGACCGGTAAACTGTCGCCAATTGTTAAGTTTTATTGACAGAACAAGATGCATTAGTAAAGAGTACTAGTCAGTCACCGTATTTGACAAATGAGACATTTATATATGCATTTTCATGATTCCTCCGTTTCGTTTTAGTTAGTACACGAAAGCATTTACAAGGGGTTTAAAGTGCAGTTTGGAGATCTGTCGTTGTTGCCTCTTGTAGCTACCTTCTTTCCTTCTCTTCGCATTGCATTTTCAAAGAGAGAAAGAAACCTGGGAAGCCATTAGCCATTGTGCAACTACTACTGACTGGAAGTCAAGTCCGCACTTAAAACTGTCTCAGCAAGGGAGCTACCAAGAAAAAGGTGTTGTCTCCCGTTCCAAATATGGACATAAAATATCCACACGTGCATGAATCAACAACCTTAAAAAAACTTTTCTTGCTCACATCAGCTCTTGTATTCTCTTTTTTTCTTTTTTGCATTATTGGTACCTGAACACTGTCCCTGTGTTTCCCTGCCTCCTTTTCCACCATCATCATCACCACCACCACCACATCAGCAACCACCAATTTATCAATAACCTTTTCTGTCCTTCTCTACATGCTCAAGTATCAGAGAGGACGCGGAACGTTTCTATTTGAGATGATCCGTCCGTCCAACCTACCAACTCATCACTTGCGGATGATTGCAGACTACTGCTGTTTCTGCTGACTGAATTAAAATGCAAATTGAAGGGAGGATGAAACATAAATGAAATCAATGAGCTACTGGACTTCAAACAATGGGGTTGGCACTGCCAACAAATATATATTTATGCATTATACCATTTTGCGTCAGATGAAGTGGTTGAGATCAAGACGATCGATCCAACATGCAATCTGTGGTGGAGATCGACGGTCTACCTCATCTGTGAGTGTATCGTCGAGCGAGGGGATACATAAATTTACTTTTTCTAACCTTTGAAAAATCTGCCATCCACAATCTGGTTATTATTATTAACCTAACAAAAGGCCAAACCTGACAAAGGGATGAGGGAGACAGAAGGTAGTGGCTCATTTTACTGCATTGCATCAAAGAAAAAGCAAAACAGGCGCAAATAATTTAAGAAAAAAAAAGGATTTGTCGTTTTCGAGGACAAATAGAACGAACGAAGGATCCCTGATTGAACAATAAGTAAACCTCTACATCCTCAATAATGGTGTACATTATTATTACGGTACACGGAATACATTTGTTGGTCGATGATCCGTTCAGTGAATAAACGCACATCCACCAAATGGATCCCAAATCCCAACAACACAACACCAATTTAACTTCAGCTCTCTGGCGGAAAGAAAGGAGGTTGTAAATAACAACTTTGAAAATGGCGTGACAATGTCTTGAAGACTTTACGATCCAGGGTGTATCTCTACGACACGAGTTTTTTTTATCGCAAAACAAGAAGTGCCATCCATGCCATGAGCCCAGTCATTGCATTGGATTGCCTAACTTATACTCAACACGTACGTACATGCAAATATCACAATTGCCGTATTGCTGTTTTGTGACTATTTCATATGAGGATTTGTGGTATGCCATAAAAATTATCTTTCCTGCAAATGCTCACTTTGTCCATATAAATATGTCGACAGTCGACAAGCTCTCATCGTATTACACTAGATTTTCAACAACATTGTCTTTTGGACTTGCCTATCGAATCCACTACGATGCGATGTATTATGATGGGAGACCGCAAGATGAGCAATTGGCGGTGGAGCTTGCTGCTCTCCATTTTAATGTACGGTCAAGAGCATCCGTTTCGCCACCCGCTTCTGGGTGGTGTGTCAACATGAGGGACATGCGGGGGACATTGGTTTTTCTTGTCTCTAATTCCAAACCATTTCTCAGAAAATTAGCACTATCTAAATATGCATTGTATTTGTACATATATTTGTAAATGTTCACGAGCGAGCCTGCGTGATTCCCCTCGGGAAAAAAATAAGACAAATTTCGCATTATCGGATAGTCGCTATTGCATTGGGATGTTTATGCCACTTTTTCTAGAGCAGAGCTTCAGAATACAAAATACATACATATCAACACCATGATGTGATTAATAGGATGACAATGACATTTGACCATTTATGCTTTCAGGTTGTCTGATATGCCACCATAACGTTAAATGACTTCCCGTATTATTTTCCCATTTCTAAGGTGTCCCTTTCGAAACCCATTCGGGGAGTGTGGTGGTCATCGTCTCTACGAGCCATATAATGATACAACACTCGTCTCTCTTCGTCGTCTCTTTGCCATTTGCCTTAAATGAATGTAACCTAATCCAATTCCACCTGACAACCCGATGACGAGAAATGTTTGAAGAGTGTGAAACAGGATAGTTTTTCGATTCCATGTGTTCACTTCAGATCAAAAAAGGGAAAAGGCAAGTCACCTATATAAAGACAGAGAGAGAGAGAGAGAGAGAGAGAGAGAGAGAGAGAGAGAAGAGCCCCTCAGAGTCAGACATTATTGTCCAATTACATTAAACGTAACAATTGACCACCTGCAGTGACTTCCTCATTAGGGACTCTATATGCTGACGACTTGTAGCCAACTTGCAACTAAACACTTCACTTGGAATGACCAAACACAGAGACAGTCACCAAATCTCGTGATACTCTGCTAGTAAATTAGAGGTTATCACAATGGAAATGGATATTTTTACGTGGGATGAGTTTGGTTTTTGGCTTCTTCTTCTGACTATTATTATGCATCCAAGAATTGTATTACTAATACACGACTAATATCCCAAGCAATAAAAATCCAGTCGCAAAAATATTACGTATTCAAAGAAACTCATAAAATGGGAAGAACAAGTGATAGTTGTACAGACAAACAGACCATGGGGACCAAATGAGCAAAAATTCGTTCTTTAATCTGGCCTATAAAGCTGCCAGTGTAAAAAAAAGAAGTGAAACACGAGAGGCTTCTCTTTCCAACCAACCTGCATCATCGTAAGAATAAAAGATTTGCTCAAAAAATTGAAAATTATGATTATGTAACTCCCAGTCGTCCGCATAGTCTTGGTTTCGACAGGGAAGTATTATGAAACTCCCAAGTGGAAGTATTATAATGATAATAATGATAATACGTGACTTATTCTACAAACTTTGAAATCCTTATTTGGAACTGGACTCTCTCACACACACAGCCTACATTTACATGTACCTTAAAGTTTCCCCATGTGATTATTATTATTTTAGTTGGGTTGGTGAATTCGTGCAACAAACAGGAGGAGGGAAATGCATGGAGTTATAAAGATGCAGAAAAAAACGAAAACGAAAAAGCTTTAAAAAAAAACATGTTTCATCATAGCCCAACCAACCTTTCCCCGTATTTCCTCCTACTACTACATACAATATTTGTTTAAAAGAGTATATATAAAGTATTACGTATATAAAAAATTCTTAGAAATGTATATTATTGTTGTTACCATGTTATAGACGTCCATAATTTCTGGATCGTTTCTCACAGACGTAATCTCCGACGGAACGGTCACACTTCGCCGAAACAACTTTGGCTTTTTACTCAGTTCACTCATCATCCGGAGTGAGTCCGGCTTATTCGTATCTACACTTTCACTTTTCAACATTGTTTTGAACATTTTGCCGAGCATGTAACGAAGCCAAAAGGCTAACGGAAACACTAATTACAAATTATTTATAGGCTGTGTCTGTCTATATATTCACGAAACGGCAGGCAACCTCAATCTTTTCGCATTCCCGATTTAGCCTTCTCGCGTCTCCCCACAACAAGACATGACAAAATGCGATTTATCCTTTCTGGATATCTAGCACAACGTAAACGTAAGTACGTAGCCTAGTCAACGCGTTTACTTTACATTCGTACAAATACAAATACAAATACTTAATAATGATAATAATAATAATACATTATTAACATTATGCATACCAACCAAGCAAAATGAAATGATGATGAGTACAACAACAACGTCGTCAGCCAGAACGAAGAGTAACCTTTAACTTCTATTGACACACATCATCAAAAAGCTACCCTCGCGTTGGCAACAGTCCTGTTTAAATTGGAGAGCTGGCAATAATAATGGCAAATATCAATGCTCATCATCATAACGCCTAAAGGAGAGATTGTAAATCGTCATTGCCCAAACTAATCAGATCAATATAAAATGTCTCTATCGTTCCTTCCCTCTCGCGTCGAGGTAAAAAGAACAAAACTTCTTCTTCTCTACCCTCTATATAAAATGTTATATTAAATATATTTCTGCAAGTTCTCATACGACAACTTCAAGGCGACCTGGGAAAAACATCACACATTTTTGTACGGTGGTGATCTGCTGCTGTTGCAGGTGTGCGACTGAAATCTCTCTCTTACACAGATACCTAATAAGAATGATGATGATGATGACGCTCTTGTCTCGTAATTTATAAACAATGCACAAAAACTATTTAATATACACATTTATGTTCACATTAAATTCGCAAACGAGTACAAACAGGAACACCCAAGATTCCTTAATTACTTTTAACTTGCTCTTTTGTAGAGCGCATTTCTTCACAAGGGGGAAAAATGAGTTATCAACCCACGCACAACGCGTAACACTCCAAAAAACTAGTATATATAAACTGTATGTGTATGTAGATAGATGCTCACAGTCAACCAATGTCTAATTCCACGAAGTCCTTGATAATACAGAGAAGAAAGCAAAAAAAACTCGCAAGATATCACATGCACATTTAACGAGAGAATCAGATATTTATTTGTACAATCTGTATGATAATGCTACTGCAAAAATTGCAACCAGTCGTCGTATAAACAGAGGCAGAGAGTAGGTATATGTATTACATTAGCTCCTCACACGTTTAAAATTTTCCCGTTAAAAAATTCATCCCCAAAACGAAATGGCGTTAGGGTAGGAAACTATATAAACAAAACAGATATGATTATTGTTTTTCTCGGCATTCTTTGAAGTCTCTAAATATTCAAGTCTGACCACTTTTGCGAAATTGTTTAGATTTTCACACATTTGCATGGTAATGAAAAATCACTTGGAGATTATGATTTTTTGATAGGAATAATATCCCCTTACTACGATATCAGTTACAAGTTGTTTAGTGGGATGGTGAGAGGATGAGCCGAAGATTGATTTGGATACGTTGTTACGATCTACCATCTCCACCTGAACCTTTTATAGGTTGTCATAAAATGGGGGAAAAGAATGCAGTCGGGCACGGTAAAACAACACTAAACACACTGACAATTTCTCTACAAAATGTAATCCATCTCTTCGCCGCGATACAATGTGTCACTATAATTTTACAGTTGTAAAACAAGTGTCAATAAACGAACCTCAAAGTCAGGAGAAGAACGACGCGACGACGGTTTGGTTGCAGTTCGATCGACCATGAGTCATATACGTCAATTCATTTCAACCTATACTACTACGCAATTAGTCGTAAACATCAAAAACTTGCATCATTCATATCTCCAAACCAAACATTATTGATTGAGCTATGCTGACGTCGTAGCTTCACATGTTTGATGGGGGTCATGGAATTGTATTTTTTCGAGGAAAGAAGGTCATTCAATTGTTTATAAACTGCTTTGGGTATATGGCACAAACAGAGACGAGATATTAACAAAACATTTGATAATCCACAGGCATATATCCACAATATATAAAATGTATCCACTTAGACTCTAGAGTGCATATCATAGGAATAAGGGAAGAAATATTTAGTTGCAAGGGAACGGAAATCACCAACTTTTTCCAATTTATACACCAGCAAAAAAGCCAAGAAGTGGAAGTTGGTGTTGATCTAGGTTCTAAAAAAAAGTGTATGAAAAATTTATAGAGAATTTTGTTTGTCGTGTTGTACTGCTTACAAAAGTAATTGCTTACTTTTTGAATTTGCACTGTTTTTGCTGGGAAAATAACACTTTCGTCGAAGCTTGTATTACTGTTCTAGTTCCTTTTCAGTATTTTTGTCGTTTTAATGAATTAAATCTCCGTGAAAGTCTTTTTTACGCATCGTCTTCTTCTCGGAAAAGTATGTCTGTAACGAGTAACGTGACTCTGTGAGCAACAGTGTATGACTGTGTAGCCGAGTAAAATGAGGAACGCGATATCAAACCGCAATCTCGTCCAAACTAACTTATCACTTTCTGGCAACGACTAACTAACCGCATTTCCCTTCCTGAACTCTTAATAATATTATCCCATACCGCTGCTATCACTTTATTAAACGACGACTGTTTTCATCTTCATTCGCTCACGACGTCGACGCTAAAAAAGCATGTTCCGGGAAAAGGGGCACAGCAAATGTATGAAACGGTTTGTGTTTCTTGGCTATATTCACCAGTACACCAGAGAACTAGCACACACGTCGAATGAAAGGTGTTTGCTTGGTTGGAAAGGCGCTGCGAATGGAGTAAATAGTAGTACATTTGTGTATCCACATGAAAAAACCTCTCTATCGGTATCAACGGACACGGACGCGCAAAGGAAACTTGATGATGAGGACGCCGTGATACAAAACGAAAAAAATAGAAATGAGGTGGGTTTCTTCCGCGAATAAAAATGCAGAATAATCAAGCTTCGATCCGGTATTCCACGGATATAATGTGCAGTGCGTCGCTTTCGGTGTGTCTCTCTCTAGTCTCTCTCTACATACAGTCAAGAGCCGCTGAAAAAATGTCAAACATTATGCATATCTGATGATGCGGATGCTCTATTCACATGTGTGTACTACTATCTTTGTAAATGTGCTTATAGCAACATATTATTATGACACAGTAAACGTTAGTAGCATTTACGATTCGCCGAGTTTCAACTCTGTAGTGGATTCATCTAGCTACATCCAACAACAACACACAATGTTCTTCCGGACAAATCCCGCAACAGTTCGTAAAATGGCACAATTTAACTGAAAAATATCTTTTAGACCGATCTAAACCTGGTACATGAAAGTACTTACTACTGACTGAACAGCTCAACAGCTTGTTCGCTAATGATATACACTAGCGCCTAGCACTTCACAGACGCAAGGACCTGCTCAGTGTGTTTCTTTCACACGGTGACAGTCAAACTACATGAAGGCATTAAAAAAGTATACATATACTCTACACGTTATCTTCCCTGCTATCGTCGAATATCCTCCCACTTTTCGAACCGCTTCTGATTTTTTTTTCATACGACTTTATGCACCCACAACCAGGAAACCTCTTTTTGTACAAGGAAACTGCAAACTAAACACATCAGAGAGGCTTTTACAGAAGTCACACTCAAACCGTAAGTTGGCAGAGAGGGAGGGCACGAGTGCTAACTATCTTGCTCAACGCTCTGCACCGCATGACCACAATATCAAGTGCAACTAGCAATTCTTTCTGCCAAGAAGAAGAAGAAGAAGAAGAAGAAGAAGAACATGAGCACAACCGAGAATCTCTTCTCTGGCTGGTGTTTTAATGCTTCAAAGAGGACGTCAACTTAATGGTTATGCTATTGTGGATGAATGTGACTCCTTGCACACAAAAATGCTACTAGGCTAGAGGGTGACTGAAGACTCTTCCTCAGAGTGAACCACTCATGGAACCATGGCACTCGACAATTTCCTACAACAATCAGACACACAATAGTAATAATAATAATGCACAGAGATGCAATATGTTGATGTTGTCAACATGACGACACAAGACCAAGTGGCAGTGATGCTGACGAAGACGGTACATGAAGAAGTATTAAATGCTGATCATGTCATTTCTTGGATACAAAGTTGGCTGCAATCATAATATATTATTATATTATGTACGTACAGAGTAAATGAAATGAAACTGCGGAATCAAGATGATCAAGTGAGGATATATTATCTTTGTCTGAAGAAGGCTCTCCACTTTTAGTATAATAATATATATTATTTTGTATGCATATTTGCGCACTACACCTTGATGCATGCAGCAGTGTGACGCTGACAATGAATCCAATTGGGGGTGATGCTACGATCCAATACGAAACCCTAATCTGTATCCACCTTCTAGCATAGTGTGATTATCGATGATGGATTTTTTTTTTGCATTCCGTATTCGATTCCGCCCCACCACTCGGCGGCCCATCCATTTCGTAACAATCATGAAACCATACCTTTCCTCCCAGCTCATCATTTTCACTATGCAGAATAAAACAAACATGAGGAGAAACAATGGTAATGATGGCGAAGATCATCAGAGCCAAGAGCCAACACTGGATTTCCATATTGATACAATATCATCAAATTGATAAAAAGTTTACAAATTACACATAAAACCCCTCCTAAAATATCTCGAGAGGATTCCACCAAAGATATTTACATTTAACAACGAGAATGGAGGTAGCCAGTTGGTGCCAATTTTGTGAATTTTTTTCGTCTTTGCATCAACTATTATTCATTATTATCAGAGGGGTATGCAACCAAACATCCCATTATACTTGGCAAGGAATGCCAGAACCTCAGCAAAATTCCATGTCGACGCCTCCGCGGAATGGTACTTGAAACCTGTAATTTTAGATCACAACCGCTGACTCTTTTGAATTAACCTATGATCCGTATAAAACATAGCTTAATCATCCCTCCCAACCTCTATATGAACGCCGTGCATTAGCAAGTTCTTGGCAATTCCTTTCCTTTTTAAATGATGCTGGATGGCTCGGCCTACCGAAACCTTTTTGCTACCTCCCCAAAACTATAACTATATATTTCGTAGCTTCCGCTTCTTCAGTGTTCCGTCTGCACAAATTGTTCCAGCCTCCATGCTTCCGTATAATTTCGAGAAGGCAGGCGACTGGGGACGGGGACACAAGACAAATATGTACCTGAGATCTGCTGACTGGAATGATGAGAATGCATAAGAGTATCGCAGTGGTACTGATGATAACCACAAAACACGAGTGTGTTTATAGTACCAAGAAGAAGGAGCAGAATACAGAAATGCAGAATGCACATTTCATTATGAAGAGATCAATACGACGAAGAAGACAGAATTCCTCTTGAGAAGATAGGAGGAGGGATGCATGCGTGAGCGAGGTGTAGTACAAGGGTTATGCGTACAAGATGCAAAAAAATGACGAATATAATACGTATATGCCTCGTGTTGTGTTTGTTTTTATATCTGTGTCCCAAGGAATTCCATTCTGGGTCCATGTTTAATATTTTGAAAGCATTGATGCGTGGCAGTGTAAGAAGATGAAATGTGTTCAGATAAAAAGTATTCTCCCCCAAGTTAAAATCTTGCTTAGTCATACAAAGTTTAAAGAGAAAGTACCACGTACACAGACATGATGGATACGTGAGTGACGTCTGACAGCGAGGCAGACTCAGGAGATCATTTATTTACGGGCATTTCTCATTACGACAAACTTGATAATTATGATGGATAGCAGCATGGATGATTTTTTTCTCTCTCTCTCTCTCCTCTCCTGTCAACTCTACATGGAATGCTTTGAAGCGCCAATATTGCCATAATATATAGTGTGTTACCAATTTGGCAGAATCAAAGTGACAGCGTGAAGACGATTGATCTTAAGATCCTATTAATTAAACTTCAGTGTTGCAAAATTGGAGCCAAACAACAACCATGCATATGCCCACGAGGAAACTTGCATGCTACGTAAAACTATTAAGAATAGGGGAACTCGCACACATTACATACCTACGTTTATGTACCAGCACTAATAAATCTTTTACAATGCAATAACGTCTCAAAAACTTCAACAAGAAGACGACGTCAATTTTCAAGGTCAGCTTTCTACATGCATTTGCCATACAATTTTATGATCACGGCGATTTTGTCGGAAAAATGAGAAGCTTAGAGGAGTATTCCAGACAAGTTGTTATTGTTAAAGTTGCTCTGGTTATAGGAGGAGGAGAGTAGGTATAGGCATGTATGTAGTGTTTTCAGCTCATGAGACTGGGACAGGGAGATTAGAGGGAAATTGGCGAATGGAAAATCCATGTTTTATGAGTAAGCATTATAAACTTGTATGCGAACCCCACTGTCTGCAAGTGAACTCAAAAACCACTTACAACTTATGTAATAAATAATAGCGAAATAATGGATAAAAAAGCCAGCCTGAAGAGGAAGATGATGAAGGGATTGTTTTGGTACTACTAGATTTATTCTGAGCTCTTTCCGTTCATTATCCCGGTGTAATTCCCCGTTTAGCAATAAAGACATGTGAGAGGGTTGACACAGGGCGAGATCTTAATACAGAATTTCCCATTCCACGACGATTTTTTTAGTGTCATCATCAACGGCTCTAAATAAATTCAAACGTATTTACATACGAAGGAGCATTGAGGTCATTTAACTCCAATGCAACAACAGACAGCCACAGCCACACATGCCACCTCGAAGATGGGCCATATAGACGAATATAACGAATTACAACGGGGATTATGATGATGATGATGTGGTGAGATGATATGATGATACAATAATCATTTACGTACATGGCACTAAGAAACCAGATGGGTAAATATGAATCCTTACAACCCATTTTCATTTTATGGCAAGTCCTACGAGCGCACTAATGAAAAATACCGAACGATAATGTGCCTCTTACGAGGCAGGAGGTTTCTCTTTTCCATTACCTTTCTCTGTCGCTGGATTTAAATTAATGTACATAAAATAAAAGGCTAAATGTATGCATATTATATGTGCGCTTTGCACTTAAATGGGCAACAGAGGATGGATGTAGTTAGACGTTATGTTGTAAACAGACAGACGCATGTCGCGGTTTGTATATGTCTACGGTCTACGTGTACAATAATGCAAGTGAAAAAAATGCACACGCAAACCGAAGAAAAAAAAAATCTTTTTATGTTGGCTGGAAAAGAATAAAAACGACCCTGGGATCATGATTGTTGTAACCCCACCCTGGTCAACGAGGAATCCGCCTACAGCTAGTTTCATCCTTTTCCCATCCATATTTTGACAAAAGAAATGGAAGACGGTTTAAGTTAAGATGAGAGGAATGATTAGAGGCAATCTCATTCAAGTAATGACGAATCCTAAAAACCAGATACCTCAGTATCGATTCTGACTAAATGATGAGTACATTTCGAACATCATCACACAAAAGTCATATATACGAAGGATTTATACAATAACCTTATAGCATATCAATATAGATCCAGAGCTCTCTTTGCATTTACCCCGTGCTCCTCTCTCTCTCTCTCTCTCTCTCTCACTCGTTTGACGGTATCAGTTGAAATGATCGCTGAGTTTTGGAAGAAGATGCAAGCAGCAACACTTGGATTTGTTGCATGAGCCTCTTGGATAATTTTGAAAACTGCTACACAATTTTGTGCCGTCGCCACTCTTTTCTGAGTGTTGTTGCACACATCTCATTACTATAACTCATGTAATGTGTAAAGGAAAAAAAAGTGCTCATAAAGTCAGGCTGCTGCTGCTGCTGCTGGAGGATATATACGGATCTTCTCGCTTTGCTAAAAGCAGGCCCCGAGTGCTACTACTCTTTTTTTGTACGCCTCTCGTTTAAACTTTTTCTTCATTGTTATGCTGACCTTCTCCTTTGATGCATATATGGTTCTTTTAGGCAAGCTTGCAAGTTTTAGCATTTTTCATTTCTGAAACAGCCAGAAGCAGTTTGCGGGCTCATCATGTAGCAAAATTCTAACTCTGACAACATTTAAGTATGTACGTGCTCATGTATTCCGGTAAATCTGATAGGGCAAATAAATGGACAGTTATAAAGACGGGAACGGTAAGGAGGGAGTGAAAGATTCACGGTTCGGTCGCAGTTTTCAAGCAATTTCCTTGTGAACATGGAAATATATATTAGTATTCAATATTAGCCCGTGATTTATTGCGAGGGACCACCTTGAAATAGTATCATGAATCATTTATTTCAAGCCAAACGAGAGAAACAACAATCTCATGTTTTTTATAAACTTGAATTTGATCGTGCGATTCACATTTGCATACTTTGTAAAACTCTTAAATACTTATTATTCTACTTATAGCGTCAATGGCTCAAGGGCAATTATGTCCTGTCGGTTTTGTATTCATCCAAGCTATGCACACATATACCAAGCAAAGCCGCAAATGGCAAAAAGGAAAATTAGTTGTTTATGACTAGCTCAGTTTTTTCCCTCAGAGCCACATATTATTCGAGGTTTTATCTAAAAAGATGGAATTGGGATTTTTGGGGAGAGAGAGAGGGAGACCGCATATGAATGTACAATTTTAAACATCGTGCGGCGTCACGTTCGTGACGCACTTTTTATTAATATTCTCAAAATCCGCATATGAACAATTATCACTCTAATAAAATTAGGCGGATGTCAGGAAAAAATGTTTTGCTTGTGACTCGAGAATACCGTCATGCAAATTTTTTCTATTTTCAGTTTAAGTTTGAGCAGCCAAAATGTCAAATAAAGTATATATATTTAGGCAATTTGGTTATTCCAACTCTTTACATTAAACGTGTGCAGAGAGGGATGGTAATTGGTAGTAAACACATACCAATCCAATACCAACATACCGATCTCGTTGAGATACGTAACTATATCTACAAATGAAGAGACGATGAATTTTGTAAATGTAAGTTTAATCGTATAATTATCGCATTACATCAAGGGCAAGACCTTCATATCCTTGAAAACTTATGAATTGAGAAGTTAGTGTCTACCCAAGTGTAAATTACTTGACTAGAACATGTGTACCATCTTGCATAACTTCTCAGACTGTCATCTTTGATCCGACAGACCAACACCACCAAAAGCACAAATGTTTCCTTGTATGCATGCACTAACGAAATCGGGAATATAGGAACCAATTTAGCGACAAAACTGCGACGCCTGTGACTTCTTCTTGTGACAGTACGGTTCACAACAAATATTGGCTGAAATATATTTTTCTCTCTTTCATCATATGCGACTGTGCGACTTGGCCAAGAGATATTTTTGTAATCAGATGAAAGCAATTCTAAAGATAACATCTTATCAAAAATGCAATCCTCGTACTGTGTATCTCTTGCGAAAAGTAGTAATTTTAAGAATTTATAATCCCCAGTAAACATCTTATCTTACGAGAGGTACAGGTTTCATGTAGTTTGGAAATTCATGGAAAGCAGAGACAGAGAGATAAATACATGTTATGATAATAATAAGTGTCCTTTCTTGAAATTTGTATGTACGGTTAAAATTGCGACCAAACTAAAATATATTTTGCTCATTTGTTTGCGGCGAGTGCGAGTGTGGCAATTGTGCTCTTCACCTTCTAAACTAAAAAGCAGTTTCTATGTAAATTGTAAGAAACCTTAATAAATTGTTGATTCTTTGGCGTTAAAGGGTGACAACTAAATAAAGTAGGGATAATTACACGCGACGCAAACGATGGAATAATTTTGACCTGGTAAACATAATAATATTTATTACGCGTTGTTTTTAAGTTGTTGTTTAAACAATGCTTATTCCTATACACCATGGATTCATGTTAGGAGCACGGAGCATTACCATATATATATTAAAAGTGGAAAAATAACATTGGCTTTGGCTACATACAGTTATTGTCGCATTATTCTAATCAAATTACACTTTTCGAAAGGGATGGATCATTTATACGACTGCGTCGATTTCATAGACAAGGTAATTAATCAAGAGTGAGCAGATGAAAACTTGCGAAACATGATTTTTTTTCGTGGGCTTCTTTCTCATTGCATTATATCAATTCACGTGTTGCCACGCTGGCTGCTGATTGCTCACAGATATGTAATTAGTTAATTCCATTAAGGAATGGTTTGGTTGGACAACAAGAGAAGAGAGCAGATGGACAACTGGGCATTTTGTGTTTTGGGCAAGCAAGCAATCAAGACGCAACAGAAGAACACATTAGAGGAGGCCAGCCAGAGTATATAGTATACATAATCGTTGGAAAATTATCTCAATATTGAGTACATATAATAAGTACATATTGGTAGCATGAAGGAACGGACAATTTAATGCCGTGTTGTGGGTATGTATCTTTACATAATTAATGGACTGCATTTCGATTAGTTGATAGTGATATTTTTTAAATCATGTTTACACTTGGGTCGCTTCGCATCCACAGAAAAATATATTATGCGTCATTGAATTTAGCCAAGCCAAGTCATCCAAAGGAATTTTTGTAGAGGTTCACAGGCGAAAAAAAAATTCTTGGAGATTTATCTTTATTTATGAGCCATCATCATCATCATCCACTCATTTCAATTCCTTCCTATACGGAGTGGTTTTGCTTGGAATCGAGTGAGTAGATCAATTGAACTCCATGAATCAGGGGAATTTCATGCAACGTGTAGACATAAAAAAAAATGTTAATCTCGAAGCAATTCTGTACAAAACTGTCTCGTAGTCTCAGCAACCTCCATCCAACTCACATATAGTAATAATATGTATAATATTTCTTTAAAAAATATGTATTGCCGTCGTGGCTTCTTAGCCTGTATGCATTGAGATAGGCAAATGATGATAAGTAAGTATATAATATATAATTTATGCATTGTTGGCACTCAGAATTGGGCACTTGTGTCAAGTGCCATTCTCGATAAAGATGCGAATACTAATAATAATAATATATGAATACGACAGGAATTTTCTTGTTTTTGCGCTTACCTTGTTATTCGCGTGAAGCACCATGAGGTTACTATCAAGAAGCTTAATTGAGTCCGGAGTATTCACCTTCGATTGGGGAAGCTCACTTTTCAGTTCCGGTTCCTACATGAAACAAAACAAGTTGATGATTTTAAGAAAAAAAAATATAGCTAAGCTAAAACGCTAAAATTAAAATGCGAGGCAGAGATGTAGAACAGAACAGGCGCGCACAAGCAGTCAACCCCGTCTAGAAACTTAATTGAATGGAATGCCTCGGCGGCGAAGGTTGTGTTATTGTTGTTTTTTGTTACAAGAAGACAAATCATTACCTTCTCACCTCTACCACCCAAAAGCTTGTAAAACTTTTTCATTGACTTTTATTTTTGTGAAAGACGGGGGATAGCACACAGAAGAATACTTTTAGAGATGTTTCTTTTTTGAAAAAAACGTTAGTAGTAAAATTGGAGAGAAAGAGAGAGACCAAATTAAGGATTATTTTAAGAATGCAGAACCACAAGGCACGCGGGCTGACACAGAAACGTCATCACCATCATCATCACCACACCATCATCCTATTCCATGAAATCCCAACTTCAATATCAATTTCCTTCCCCACCACCATGCATTTTTCAAGATAACACAAAGGAAACAACAACGGGCACGCACGTGTCTCAAATGCTAACTAAAAAAGACTGCGCTTCTTTCTGTCTGTCTCTCTTCTGATCCTCTTTGTGCTATTCAAGAAGAAGAAGCATATATAATCTGCATACTATTATCCATATACAGTACAAAACACTCTGGGATTGCTTCTCTCCTCTCGCTCCTGCTGATTTTGTGCGATGTGGGAAAACCTTGACAATGAAAAGTATATTATAAAACTATGTATATTATGGCATGGTGAACAAAACAACACACGCTCCCTACTCATACATATGCGTTTTTCTCATCTAGCTCACATCCACACATCGCGATTGAAATATATAAACTCCGCTAATTATCACATTAACAACGTTTACACCATTTTCATTCCAACGACGAAAAGCCACTTCTTGTAACGTGTGGTAGTCATAACCCAGCACCAATTAGAAGAGCACCTTGAACAGTTTCTCACCAAAGCAGGAGGAGGAGGAGGTGGAGGAATTTTTGTACATTGACAAAATACACTGTACACTGCTGACAGAATTTTTTTTAATCTCTCTTCCACACTTTACACACTTTTCTGGTACAAGTTTTTTTCTCTCTCTCTCTCCTTCATCAAACCTTTCACACATGGCTTGTGGAAAATGTACGTTTCATGCAAAACTCTTTCGGGAGCAGTCGCTGCAAATTATAGCAAAGTTTACTTGGTTTGGTTTACGGATTTAGGAAAATCCGTGGTGGCTAATGAAACAAGTAAATTTGGGAAAAGGCTCTCTCCAATTTAGCGTCTCCAGGGATATATATATATATATAGAGAGAGAGAGGGAGAGACGTGTTTGAAAAATTATCCTCACTGGAGTTTCCACTTTTCTGCAGACTGTTTTGCATGCAATTTGCTGCTCACATCAGCGGCACGGAAATAACCAACAACCGAAATCGTCAATAAGTGTCAATAAAACGTATCGTTAATAATATTTTGTCCCCGACTTTTTAAACTTTCGGTTCCTTCAAAACTTGCAAACTTTTGCAGAGAAATAATGTGACTGTTTCCTCAGAACCCTTTTTTCCACAGAATTTACCCCCACACAAAGTGTGTGTGTGTGTGTGTCTGTGGAATTCTCTAGTATAGTCGTTGGCTGACCGGTTGCTACTATCTATCTACTGTCGCTTAGTCCTCTTCCTTTTGACTCAGATCAAATCCTTTTGCATTTTTGACGTGAGAGCTCTCTCTTCTTCTGCCTGTATTATAATTCCTAGTTGGAAAAATCATGTTCTCATTTTCTCACCAAAAACCATTCTCACTTTGGAAAGAAGACTCGCTCTCTCTCTCTCTCTCTCTCTCTCTCTCTCTAAAATCCTTTACATTCTGTGGTCCTGTACGGATGCTGGTTTGAAATAGTAGGCAAAAAAGTATAAAAAAGAAAAAGATATACACAAGTTGTGTGTACCGTGTGTGTGTGGTGGTGGTGGTGCACAGACACGGACGGACGGAGAGTCAGTCAACAGTGTGGTTGGTCCGGTCCAGTCTGTGTAAAATACGTCTATTCAGTTACAATAATAATAATACAATGATGAGAGGACCACGAGAATCGTTATGGAATACCAGTCTATACTTACTCAATGATTACTGCCATTGTGCCAGCATTGCTAAAAGGGAGAATGAGGAGTAAAGTAGTAAATCTCGTTTTTTCCCTGATTTAGTGGAATACATGCAAATTGTAAGAGAGAGAGAGAGAGAGAGAGAGAGAGAGCTACAATTACCCTGTAGAAATAACCACACTACTTTATGGTATGAATGTAATAATGATGGTCTGACTGAGATTTTTAGCGCAAGTTGTCTATTCATAGAGTGCCAGTTGACTCAAGTTTATACTATATTTGTTGGTCAAGCAAGCAACTGCATAAAATAAGTGTTCAAACTGGCCATGTGAGAGTACCTACGTGTGTGAAGAAACTATTAAATATTTTCAAAGTTGAATGAAGAGTTCACTACTAAATAGTAATAATAAAAAATTGGTTTAAAGAGATGTATCTCTAGGTACGTATCATATAGCCAGCAACATATTGCCCATCCATACACACAGATGCATTTAGATAGGAGGGGAAAACGAGTCTCTGCGGAATTAGCTCTTTGCAAACGGATTATCCCACAATTATAAAGTGGAAAAAAATGTACAAATAAATGCATGCATAATGTAACCAAGTAAACTAATCCTCCACACCACACTCCACATCCATCCCATTCACGTAATAAACGTGTACCTCCAATTCTACGTGGAATGCCAGAGGTTTGACACAAAAAAACCTCATCTGGCAGAGGCGAGTCAATAATACATAATATTATGCATATGTGCAGTTAATGTTGGTCTTGGGGTTTTGCGATGAGTATATGTGTACGTACGATATTGTTTCTATTGCCATCATCATAACATAACATATAAAATACACCTTTACTTTACAAAGAAGAAGAATATATGGCAAATATGAAGTTGCACTTGCCAGCAGCAGTCCTCCTCCTCCTCTGTCTTCAGCGTTTGTCTCCCTTTTCCCACCTCCCTATTTTAGCTTAAAGTGAGGTGGATCTGATGGCTCACACATTTACATCCCCTCGTGAATTTGTCACATATAGCGGGTATAAGTGACGTTAGAAAAATCTCTAACGTCGAAACATACTTATTAGCTTTATAACATGATTCCTAAAATCCAACTAGAAAAGAAAAGAAAACCCGTGTGCTCCTCTGAAAAGTTCTAATAAGGAAATAGGCAGCGCTTGACGACGACGTATAATAATATAACGTACACCTCTGCGCTGCATTACCCATTCGCAACGCGAGAGATAATAGAAAAAAGTTTTAAAGACAGAAGAGGAACAACGGAGAGGAATATACTTATATATGTAATCCTTTCAAAGTCTCTAACAACGTGTCCACAATGGTCCGGATTACATGGGATATGGATATAGGGAAACCAGCTTAACGCTTAAAATTTCACACTAGTTTCCAATCCAAAAGTGTGCGTAAGCGGTGGAGATTGCTGGATTTTGGTGGATGTGGATGATGTGATGATGATATTATAATATGTTGTTGTTTAGTTGCCTTTTTGCTTTTTGATGCTCCTCTGTCTGTTGTTGCCGTTTTGCCTTTGCCATCTATCATGTTTCCACTTGCTCAAAAAAAATGAACAAATACCCTTTAGCGAAAACGCAGCGTCCTTTTGTGGTACACCACCGTCCACTCGCTCGCCTTTACGGATATATACAGCTTTTTATTTAACCGTCTAAAAGAGCCCAGCTAACTTATAATTTGCCAGTAGAGCGAGCTGAAAGCTTAATCGGTTAAGACTGAAGATGAAGAAGACGAAGGAGTAAAAAAAAAACAAGTTGTATGTGGATCCCATTGCATTGGATGTACGTATTTACTGCATGCGTTACATTTTTTAATACATTCATTCTTCTGTATCGGAATGAATGTATTGGGTATTGGATTGGAAGATTTTTAGGAGGACAGAGAGAGCCAGTGCGAGCCGGAGATGCTGAAAAATGTTCTCTCAGTCAAGTATTGTGCGCATAGTAAGTAAAGTATATACCCCTATAATATGTCTTGTCCATTTCTTCCCTCTTTGTTGTGTGTGCAGTCTTCTTGAGGATTGCAGATAATAATGACGAACATTGTATGGTGGTGGTGCAGTCTGATTTTTGGACTCACTTGCTAAAAAGCATGTTTCTGGCAATATGTATGCAAACATTACATTCATACTATAGGAATGATATATAGCCGCCGTTGTCGCTCATCATCATCATGATGATAGTACACCCGCACCCTAATCTTTCAGTTTTTTATTGCCCACTGGATTCAGTTACATAATGATGATATTGATGATGATGATGATGATCCTAGTTAGAAAATACATTCTATCACTGTGTCGTCGTCATTGTATGGCGTGTATATAGCTATAGAGCAGACGGATGTTACCAAGGTACATGGATATGTCCATCTACCTGTGTACTACTGACTCGTGCAATTTATTACTGATTGCATTTTAGACACGGTGACCTCTAAAGTATATTGGATCAATCGATAGTATTGGGCGATGAATCATGAATGACCAGATTGTATGGCTCCTCCATCCATATTGTGTGTGTAGTGTGTACTCGGTAACTTTCCAGCAGAGTGTAGCCAGCCTTTTCATTGCCAACGCTGCTGACATTAGATTAATTATTGCGGCTGCGTGTGACTCCAGTCAAGTTGAAATCAAAAGGATATTGAATTGAATAATATGGCAAGGAAACACACAACCAGAGAGGAGGATGAGGATGTTTTTATATATTCAAAGTTTAGCTGGAGGGGAAAGCCGATGTCTATGTCTAACTTCTTCTCTTTTTTTTCTTCTGGAATTATTATTGCTACTCTCTAATTAAGTTAGTAGCAATCTACACATAATTCATATAGTCCGACGGGCAAATTAAAGTTTTGGCAATTATCTCCCATTGTAAAATACGTTCTTATGTGTCTGTGCGTGTTTTACATGATATGTTTAACTCGTTCGTCTTGCTGCGTTAGACACTGCATTCAGTGGAAATTCAGTTATGGAATTGGCAAAGTCAGACATATAGCCGCAGTGGCAGTGTTAAAACAAATTCAGAATAGGGAGAATCTGCGAGACAAGGTCAAGTCCATGAAACGAACAACTCAACATAATATATTCTATTGTGTAGTATGCCCACATATAATATACGGCACAATACATAATCATGTAATAATATGCAACCCGTTTCTTTTCGTATCCGTTTCTCTCTAAAGATGTATATCTACGTACGTAGTAGGTAGGTTGATGTAGACGGGTTTGGGAAAGAATCATATACTGCATTAATACGTATCCCAATTCTCAATATACCAAGAACGATATATGTGTATTATGATTTTTAAAAAGAGTTATATTTTGACTGGATATTGCGTACTTGCGTCTACTTATTGTAATAACAATAATAACGCTAAGGTTTTGTTGTTGTGTGGATGAACTGTCGAACTATATAGTCGTCAAGGAGTATTATTATTATTATTATTATTATTTTTGCAAGACGGGAACGGTCGGAAATATGCATTACATGTTGATTTGAAGGAAGGCACAATTATTATGAGACTCTCTCCTCTCCCTCTCCGCTCGCTTACTAACGCCTGAAAACATTGACGATGAAAAATGTACTTTGTACTACACACTGCTAGTGCTTCTGCTCTGCTCCTATAATGCATGCAAAAGAAGACGTGTGCCTGTGGCAGCAATCAGAACAACTTTGTAAAAGAAGATGAACTAGGCGTTTTTTGAAAACTGGGATTACATAATCCATCTGTTCTAGGAAAAAGTTTTGCATATATATCTGTATCAAGCACATGCGTCACACGTCATTTATTTGTTAAGTTGCTACATACTCGGCAACTTTTGCTTTTCGCATTGTATGACATTTACTAGCGAGAACTGACTGTATGTAACAGAACAGAATGTAACACTTTTTTTGCAATTTGTGACATTCCCGACCCCGTACATTTTAGTTAAAGATGTTATAGATGGAAATGCTCAGCTAATTTAAATTAGTGTTTTAATAACTGTTAATTAATGCACTTGTATTATCCGTGTCCTTAACCGGGGATTTAATCAAGCGTAGGTATATATATATATATATAATCTGTTAATACAAATACAATCATGATTTTTGCAAGTAACGAATCATTTACCTGATTGGCATGAAGCTCGGGAAGCTTCTGCCCTTGTTGGATGTTATTATTTTGGGGCAGTTGTTTCACCGTGTAGGAACACGAATTCCCCATGTTCGTTGGAATCCCTGAAGGCTTGCCGGTCCCTTTCTGGAAATTGTTTGTCGCTAGAAGGGGAGGCGTGCCGTCGCCGTCTTGAGTTTTCTGAATAGACTCCAACGCTGCAACGACAGCAGCCACAGAAACAGGTGTAGAGTCTTCCTCTTCGTTTTGGTCTTCCACGACTTGCACGTTCTTGGGCGCGTTCGGGATCTTCGGAGGCTTCTCGCTTTTCCCGGTTAAATTAGAAGACGCATTTGATTTTTGCGAATTGTTGAGGTTGAGGCCCTTGCTGCTTAGCAGACGATTGCTGGATTTGATGTCTTCCTCGGATCGAGCTTGTGAAATCTTAGGATTAGATCCAGAATTTGAGTTGATCCCCTTCTCAACGCTGCTTGCAAGCTTTTTGGAGTAATTGCTACCAAAGGCGCTTTTAAGAAACCTTTTCACACCTCCACCACCACCACCACTAGACTTACTACTACTGTTACATGAGTTTTCTGTCCGTGGGTCTCCTGGCGTTTCCCCACTAACGTGGCGATCAGGCGAACGCTGATAAAATTCCTTTAATGATCGTTGTTGTTGCATTGGATTAATTTGAGTGTTGGGACGACGAGGAGTATAAACCAAAGCAGCGTAAATAATGACAGCTATATTTGATATGTTATACCAGTAATAATAGTAGTAGTAAAATACTACACGATATAATATGAAAATACGTTGAATAGCGCACAAACGCACTCCCCTTTCTTTCCCTTTATTCCAAGCTGCACGTTCAACAAGTTGACATATATTATATGAAAAAGCTGTAAACTGGCAGCTCTGAGATTGTTTTAATGATATTGAGATTATATTGAATAATGGCAGGTCTAAAGATTTTAGCACTTATTTTCTCTCTGGCCTTGGCACTGAAGATATTGTTCAACGCTGACGAAATTGATGTTAATGATAATTATAAATAGGTCCATGTTGACTTTCATGAATAATTGAATGAATTGTAAATACTCGAGCACGTCCTAGCAGTCAGTAGGAGTAGTAAGACGCTGGTCTCTGATGTGGAGGTGGAGGAGGCAACAGGCAACATATATAATATATGCCTCTATCAATATAATGCACACGAGTGGCGACGAGCCGAGTCTTTTGTTAACCTCCTTGTTAAATAAAGTTTAGGAAGTGGAGAGACTGTTTATGAAGCACTAATCGGAAAATAAGATGCTCATTAGAGGGCTTACTTAGTAGAACTAAATTTGAATCCGGTTCTCTTCGTTATCTTAATCATACGACAGCACAAGAAGAAGCTCGCGTATGAAAAATTGAATCCCGTTTTGCATAGCGTTGTTGTTGATCCAGCCAGAGTAGTAAAGCGTATAATCACCCATCTGACTAATATTCACTGATTATCAACTTCCAAGAAGCGTCTTTTGTAAGAAGAAGCACTATTTTTGTACGCGTTTTCACTGCCAAGACGCACTGGCCCGATAACGGATGCTGCCATGTAGTGGAGCGATGTCGTCTGTTTTCTTGAAACTGCTGTTGAAGCGGGGACTGCGGCTATATAATATGTTCCTTCCTTGTTCTATATTATATCCGTATCGCTGGCTCTGTATCAGTTCTCTTGGATGACGATGGAATATAATATGAGTTGATGTGTTGTGCTCGTCGCGTCGCGTCGTGGAGCTGTGCCGCTTTTAAGCTCGTTCACAGAGAGGAAAACAATGCTGGATCAAATTATATTTTACTTGCAAATTTTGTATTCAATTGGTATTGTGTTGCCTGTTGTATAGCAAAAGTTCCATGCAGAAATGCAAAATAGAGCGAGGAGGAAACTTTCTCGAGATGCGGATATTAATTTGAGGAGGGGAGCTTTCTGGAATGAGAACCTCTGTAAAGCTCGATTTTTAAAGAACCAATTTTCTCATTTCAGTGTTTAAGTGAAGCATCTAAGTTAGTGACTGAGGTGTGTTTTTGGATTTGCAGTGTTTGATTGCCTTGGCAAGTAAGTTGTGCTTCAAAAGATTGTCAGGGGGATTGCCCAAGTATAAGCGATTCATGCATTCTCTGACATTGGCACCGTGATGATGATGGCTATATAAAAGATGTATTTTACCCCTAGAAGATGTGGTTAGCTAGTAGAAAAAAAAGTGGCGATGGTGGTGATTCAGTAGTGGAGTGGAGATGGAGATAGAATATATACGGACACGGAATCTAGTAAGTAGGTAATGTACGACGACTAGTAGTTGTTGTAGTGGGAATAGGGTTTTACTGCATCACAACAACATGCCATATTGCATTACGCACAAGCAAAAATAAAGTGTTACACACCTAAATTCTCTTGCATCATGATGAGAAGGACGATGATAATAATGCTGGTGCTGAGAGCAAAATATATTATAAAAGTCAAATTGGAAAAGCCATGTGCCAAAATCCATGACAAACCTTTTACTCTTCGTTTGTCGGTCGCTCGTCATATATTTATGCAAGAAGTGTTGTGGAGGAGTGCTAAAAAGTATACACAACAGTGAGCAAGAAAAATCATCCTTTACAAAAATATATTCTTACTTAGTCTCAACATATTATGTACAAGCTTTATTCAGTTCGCATCATCTTAAAAAGAGTTTATTAGAAGGTCCTTATTATTAATATTATTATTATTATTATTATTACATACAGCATGAATGAATCATGACAGAACAGAATCTAAAAGACGTGTGTGAGTATGAACATTCATAAGGTACTCTTCCGTCGTATTCTCAATTTTTCGTCTCATAGCTAGACTACTTCGGTTAGAGTATATCAGCAAGAGCAGAAACGGCTCCGCTGGCTGTCCCTGTTTAATGCTGATGCGGTAAATGCCAGTGCAAGTTACAATACAATTATTTTATGCTGGGGCGAGGGCATATACACAGTTCAGCTTCACATACAATACAATACAATTGACAATTCAGCATAGGCATTCACACAGTTAGTTTAGAATAGAATATATATATACTTATATATATATTTATATTTTAGAATTATATATAAAGGCTAGCGACACTCCCAAACTTTGACACTTTGATCTACACTGCTGGTGACTACATACGGGTATGACCGATGGAAATCTGCAAGATACAAGATAAAACAAAATAGGGTGCGATGAGACATTGAACGCTGAAAACAGGCGTATGTAAAGATCGAAGAAGGAACGAGTACTACTGCAAATAATAATAATTAATTCCCTTACCTAAGGAAGTACAAAAATGAGAATGAGCCTCCAAGACCTTCAGGCAGCGCTTGTTAGCCAAGTCCCAGACACGAAGCGTTTTATCATCACTTACTGATAGCAAATATTTACCACTTGGATGAAACGTTAGACCTCTAACCCAATTGTCATGACCAACAAGTACCATAACACAGCTCTGAGAACCTATATCAAAAATTCGGATCGTCTGCAACCAACCAAGAAGAAACAACAATTTATTTAGGATTTCTTGTTTAAAAATCCACTCCTCCAGCAGCAATATCCCGTTGTTAGTATTAATTTAGTTTGATTCTGCTTACTTTGTCACGACTGCCAGATGCTAGAAATGGTCCCGGAGATTTCTTGTTATCCGTTCCTTCACAAATAGGCTCAGCTGCCGAAGGTGGGGCCCAAGCAATGCATTCAACAACATGCTCATGGTTTCTAAATTCCATTTTACACTCCCGAGAATTAGTAACCCAAACACGAATTGTCTGATCGTTGGAGCAAGATGCCAATAGCGTTCCATCCTGGTTTGGTCGAACCATTCTTATCCACTCTCGATGACCATCAAATGTGCGCACGCAAAATCCAGTGGACACTTCCCACAGTTTGATCGTTTTGTCACGAGACGAAGATACAATGTAGTCACCCGAGGGAAGAAATGCAACACTAGAAACGTTGTGGTCATGGCCTCGCATAGTTTTGACACATTCATAGCCTGTCAACTCCCAAAGTTTGATTGACATATCAGCACTGCAGGAAGCTGCAAAACGATTAAGGCCAATTATTATGAATCTTTTTAAGAAACATGCTAACTTATACTCCAATTCCCTTCAGCAGTATTTATTATTATTATGCTCTAATTCGTTCCAGACTTACCTAACCACTTTCCAGTGTTATCAAATGCCACGTCCTGGACCGAATCAGTATGCCCTTTCAAAGTCTTTTCATGATCACCAGTATCAAAATCCCAGATTCGAATTGTCGCATCTTCAGAGGCGCTTGCTACTAGTGAATACACCGGATGAAATGCTACTCGATTGATTGGAGCTCGATGTCCTCGCAAAGTGAATTTCTCTGGCGGTCGTGGAATCCATTCTGAAGGCGATCGTTTCTCTCGAGTTGGGGCACCTGCAAGATACTCCTTCTCTGCTTGTTCCAATTTACCTTCCAGTTCCATGACCTGGGAAAACATACACCATTCTCATTCAGTTAATTTTACGTACTCGATTGATAGTTTCGTTTATGGAGCAGAGAGATTTTTCCAATAACTTTCAGTTTTACCTTCTTCTGAAGACGTATAACCGAAGTCCACTTCTTTTCAAGTAGTCCCACATACTTCTTATCACCAAGATCACAAGGAAGATCTGACTCTTTCAAAAATATCTCTAGCGACTCATGATATCCATAGCTGTTCATATAATCTGCTATAGCTCGGTTGCTGAAATTATAAAAAGAGTCCAAAGATCCAGTTAATGAATAATAATAAATAAGAATCATGGGTTTGCTTGCAGTAACAATTCATTAACACAATTTAGATAAATAGCGTCAACTCTTCTACTACATGCATGCCATGCACATGCTGCCGCCAGCTGGTACCGTAGGTACATGGCCTATCGAATGGATTTATTCTTATTGACAGAACTTGCACAAAATCGATCGAATCACCTACATGCTCGACCCCACCCTCATGTGTCATGGTTTTCAGGTGTCGTTCGTTACACAACGTGGTGATGTTCCAAAGCTCATCTGTTATTCTTTTACTCAGCGACAATGATTCGTCAACTCGCACTCGCTACGATTTAAAATCTACCTACAAAACCTTTGTCATGTCCTCACCCAAGTATGAGGCATTTGGAACCTTCCAATGAATCAAAGTTTTTGTCCAAAAATTAAGCATGATTATGCTTCACAATGATAATGATAGGATAGCGATAGCGCTGCCGTCAGGATGGAACTTTTAAATCCAACTACTGACTGACTACTAACTACGTACTACACCTCTTCCAACTGACAACTCATCTGTTATTCGTTCGTTTTTCTACTTTACAGTTCCAACTTAAAATCCCACCTATGCCTATTGTAATAGTATTCATACAGAAACCGAACTGGTTTCGTCACTGACCATGAGTTTACTATCCTACAAACAATTGAACCTGTCTAATTATTTCAAACTTCAAATTATAATGCAATATGTCTTGTGACATGGCTGAAGACATGACAATCAACAACATAAATGTTCCGCCGACTATTACAGCTATATAACGGTCCTAAAATCTACAATTAAATAGCTGCCCCTACTGACTACACACCCTCATCTGATTGAATCTCTCTCTTCTTGGTCTTAGTCTTGCCTGAAACCTTCAAAAACCTAAATCTCACCTTAAAATCCTTGCAACATTTTTCTAAAAATTAAAATAAAAAAACATCATAATATTCATTCAACTTACAGCTCTTCTCGCTGCTTCTGTGACAGAACCATTTTGAAATTCAGTTCTACTCCCCGTCCGTCCAACTTGCTTCAGTTTCAGTCAGCTGACACGACACCACCACCACCACCAACCAATAAATCCCGGAAAAAAGTCTCTCTCTCTAGCTCCGCGAGACTTTACAAATTTTACAGAAAGTCTATAAACGCCGATCTTCACTTTAGCTCCGTCAACGTCGGTAGATCCTTAGATTCCTGTTCCAATTCCTCCACGACTTCCCCTCACCGCCAAACAACTACTTGAATATTAAAAAACAATAAATTCTCCCATCAGTCCCACACAATCAATTAGTCAATCAATTAGAGCGATTACATAACAGATCAACAACAAGAACACAATCTATCTCCCCTCTTCCTAACGTCAAACCCAGTACGAATGAATGACTACTGGACGTGTGACGTGGTATCCCCAACAAATATACTTAAAAAACTTAACCAATTAACCACTGACCACCACCACCTACGACTACCACACGTTCAATGAGTTTAAGTACAGAGAAGATAATAATCACCCAAAAAGTTGATGCTTGCTGCTAGTCACTACTAATTGATTGTAAGTTTTAATCACCTATAGAGAATGTGTGTAGTAATCTTGACGAATTAATTCTTGATCCTATTTTTGGATACCCACCACCACACAAGTTTTAAGTTTAGTGTGTAGTAGTATGACTCAGTCACTCACACCACCACTGACACGCAAAAAATATATATATAATAATTGATTGATCAGTAGTAAATAAGTATGTAGTCCTCTTTTTTTTCCTTTTCTACAATAATTAGCAACACTAGTCCCCTTTTTGTAATTATCACCCCCACCAACAATTACAGAACAGAAGAACCACCTTCAACCTTTTCTTCTCGAAACAAAAAAAATATACAATATATATATATATATATTTATATATATATGATCCCTTGCCTTGTTTATAGTAGAATTCCCTCTCTAATTATTACACATCCAATAATTGAGCACCTTCTAATGCTTAATTACTGTTACTATTAAATAGATACTTTACTTTTGATATATATCATCCACCACCACCAACAACATCACCACCACCAGCAGAAGAGTAGTCAACAGACAGATCAAGGAGGAGAGTGCGTGTGTAGTCAGTCAGTAGTAGTCACCAACCACCATCAACAATCAAACAATCAATAAATAAAAAATTAGCTCTCTAGTTTAACAGTTAACAGCAACACGAACGAACGGTTCAATACTTCACACAAGAATGATGGAATCAAGTCAATCAACACAAACTCCTCAAATCATCATCATTTAAACTTAATTATTATCAATTAGAGATTATGTATATATATAGGTGGTAGGTAGGTAGGTAGAGAGAGACTTCCAAAAACTCCATTTAAAACTTTGTCCTCTTCCTCTCCTCTCCTCTCCGATGATGATGATGATGATGATGACGACGACGTTGTTGTGGGGATGTTGCAAAACTATCCACTCTTTAGCAATAAATAAATAATAATAATAATATCTCTCATAAAAAGTGTAACCATATATAACCAATTAGTATTACTATTATTTTAAAGGATTCCTCTCCTTTTAATCCTATATTACTCCTCCTATTTTGTTTTCTATCCCTCAAAAAACCTATATATCTTCTTCTCTCAACTCAAAAACTAACTCTTTAACTTAACTTCTTTTTTTATCTCAAAAAATACACAAGACGAAGACGACGAGAGAGAGAGAACAAAACAGTAAGTAAACAGCAGTGTGTAGCAGCAGCAGTCAGTCGTTCGTTTTATATATTATTATGCCTTCTTCTTCTTACTTCTTGTGCATATATAGAAAGATAGAGAAATAGCCTGCAAAAAAAAACTAAAAAAAAAACTTTTTAGAACTATTTCACTTACTAGAAGATAGAGAAGTACTAGAAGAAGACGAAGAAGTCAGCAGAAATATAATATAAAAGGATTTTTGCACATATTCAACAACAACGAGAGAAATAATATAGAATAGAATCATCCAACAACGTAGCAGCAGCAGGAGCAGCAGACTGTCTTAAAATGAATACATTAGCGAGTATTAAAGTAAAAACCAAAAACACAGGCATAGGCAGAGAGTGATCATCATCATCATCATCATGATCATCATCACTTCACACATGCATAACATGACATATACATTAGGTTACAATATACATATGTGTAAGTAAGTAATGCAATGTAATGTATATCCACATATCCACTCTTTTTTTAAAGCATGAAGAAGAAAGAAGAAGAAGAAGAAAAAAACCACTGCTCCACTCTGCACACACGACTAAGGAGAGTAGTAGTAAATAGGTATAATATTATAATATACAGACAGAAGGACTTGCTACCTGTGCCTGTGCCTGTGTGCTCTCACTACTGCTCTCTTGGCTCTGATGTGTATTCCCTGATATTATTCCTCTTTTTCTACTACTTTTAAAAGAAGGAGGATATGACTTATATTGCAATTGCAATGGCAATACACATACGGACGGAGACACACGGAGTGAATGCTATGCTGATCGTAAACTGACACTCTTGGAAAAAAACAAGGCCCTGGTTCATACCACGTTAAAAAAACAATATCGTTTTTCTCACGTTTTATCGCAATCACACAATTTCACACAACCTAAGTCAGTATAACATCATAATATGAAATGCTCTTGTGTGCAGTTCCACACGGTATATGTGGATCGTTCGTGGATGTGCAATTGTGGCCAAAGTGATATACACAAAAGGAGTAAAGTACAGAGAAAAAAGGTGCTAGCTATGCATGTATATTATGATGATGATGATGATGATGATGATGTTCCTGTTCTTCGCCAGATACAAAGTGATATACACAAAAGGAGTAAAGTACAGAGAAAAAAGGTGCTAGCTATGCATGTATATTATGATGATGATGATGATGATGATGATGTTCCTGTTCTTCCCAGCTTGTAACTTGTGCAATGCATGCAATAATAATAATACATCAAATCAAGCACGTAGTAAGTATGCATCGTATGTTATACGAAAAATGAAGTGAAACAAAAATGCTAAAAAAAAACGAAGTGACTAACTGACTTGCTGCTACTACTGCTGACTGTGTGAGCTAAGCTAATGGCATGTGAATACGGTTGTGTATGGGGCAGTATTTTTTTTTGTATAAAAGGAGAACAGGAGACGACCAAGACATTTTGATGTGATGATTGATGATGATGAAGAAGAAGGTTGTGTGTGTATAGCAGTTTTTTTCCTCTTCTCTTCTTTCGTTCGTTCGATGTGTAAAGCATAATAATAATATCTGGCTGGTGGTGGTGGGACATTAACATTTCAAAGAGGAAGCAGGAGACGGACGGAGACGGAGTATATTAGGGATACATATATTATAATATGGTGGTGGTGGTGGTGGCTATAGGCTAAATGCTAAAATGTATGTGTAGGAAATGATGGGAAAAGGGAAGAAGAGGAAAAAAATACGACGACGACGACTACGACGAGTGATTTGTCAGGTTGATATTGTTGTTGTATATTATGTCTAGTAGAGCAAAGCGCCGGCTATGATGGCCTGTCCAAAGTTGTTAGGGGTACAGTAAATGTGGACCGGCTTGGTTGGAGGGGAACTCGGTAGATGGCTAAATAAATGATAGGTTAGCAATACAGAGACAAAGGAGATATGATAAGTTAGAGAATACATGAAAGAGGTGGATCCTGAATCCTGATGTAGGGTTATATAAAATTGGTAATAATAAGTACATTTGTATGCACAACTGAAATCAATTTCTTTTTTAAGATTTTCAAGATTGGAAGCTGGTCACAACCAATTTTTAAACATTTATGTAAAGATAGCAAGCTCAAGGTATTCCAATAAGCACAAGTTAAAAAATAAAACCTCTGGAACGTTCCCGGATACGGATATTAATATGCTTTACTATTGATTTGACCTTTTTCGACATTTGGTGTACGTCAGGTCATACATTTCCTTCATTAAACTCATATATATGTATATATAATATGTACTCACTACCGGCCGAGGTCAGAATGCAATAATGCAATTTTAGAAAATGTGTGTTGACTTTTTTACCCACTTCCGGTAGGGCCAGCATGCTCACCTTTGACCCCACGCGAGATAATTACTGAGGTAAAGAATTGTTGTGCAAACTTCCAAGTTGAGACTCCAAAGCGGTTTTGAGTTATCCCGGAAACTCCCTGTACGTACGTACGTACCAACGTACCGTTGCGTTATAGGTACACCGGTAGACGAATGAATTACTCCTCTTTACCTTTTTTTGCTACCAGTTAGTAAAGGTATGCATTTGTCCTCACTTTGTATACAATCTTTATATTGACCATGTAGTTATATATTTATTTATTACTATTACACGCTCCAATTAGTCCAGCCAGAGAGTCACTCACCA
This sequence comes from Dicranocentrus wangi, assembly GCA_036850665.1. Classification (NCBI taxonomy): domain Eukaryota; kingdom Metazoa; phylum Arthropoda; class Collembola; order Entomobryomorpha; family Entomobryidae; genus Dicranocentrus; species Dicranocentrus wangi. Next base: position 73,853 of record JAANSN010000218.1, read on the forward strand.
CCAGTTAAAGTTGCACGGGTGATGATGAGGTGATGATGGTGGTTTCCATATTATAGGGCTCCTCTTGCTCGTCTTACGGGCTTCCCGGTCAGCTCGGACTAGCTCCTTTTGGTGTTTCTCACATGCCAACAATTAACAATCCACACGACACACAATGCATCACTTTTTACAATTGGAATAATACATATATGCACAACATGTAATGTAAAATCTGAATGTGGGTTTTTCGGCACATTTTGTGCAAACTTGGACAGGAGCTAGACCGACGGGGCGGCGGCGATCTTGTGTCTTGTAATAAAAAGTCTATCTTGTCCACTCTGGTGGAATCTCACACGGCACGGTGCGGTGGTGTAGCGGTGCGGTACCTATTGTGTTAAATACTAGAGCTAAAAACAAACGGTCATCATCAGCGTGATCAAAAGTGGAGGAATGACGTGAATAGGTATGTATTGCTAAAGGTATAATATAGTGTGGAGTGGTGTGGAGTGGAGTGGAGTGGAGGAGCTATTATTACACCACCTCAAAAGGAATGAATACGACGACGGCGCCGGTGGTATGCTTCAGTGGTGGTGGTATATATGGTTCTCGTGCTCATCCTCGCTCATTGCAATTTGTAATGGTGAGTGGATGAGGATGAGAGTTTTTGTGAGAGAGCCGACAGAGAGAGAGAGAGAGAGAGCTGTGTGTTTTAGGTAAAAAAAAATTCGATTGATGACCAGAGTCCACAATCCAACAAAAAATTTTCTTGTACTTGGTCCCTTGAAAAATAGCAAAAGTTGGCGAAAGGCGAGCACATTTTTTGTACGGTATATTTAAAATTCCAAACTTTTTGTTTTGAAATATTGACCTTTATTTTTTTAAATATATGCATTGATTTGTCGATAGTTTTGACCCCACCACTATCAACTAAATTGTAAGTATGGGGGAGACGACGGGGTTCACTGCTTGGAAATGGATTGTGAAGAAAGACGGAAGCAGTGTGCGTCGGGTTGACGGAATTATCGCTGGTGATGCGGAACATACCGTTTTTATTCACGAACCAAGAGACCGAAGGAGGATGAAAACTCCAAAACCTACTGACGTTATGGCTCTTCCTGTGCCAGCATTTACAGTTGACGCTAATTTCGTGGGTGAAATCCCCCCTACGGACGTGACATTCACAAATTTAAGCGATAACGTCGGAGAAGACTTTTTGCGAGATTTGTCGTCCAAGTTTGGTGTCGTGTTGAATGTTACAATATATCATGACCCAAACAGTCATCGACATTTTGGGCTTGGGCATACTGTCTACAAAAGATATGTTGATGCGAAGACGTGTGTGGAGAAATTAAACGGGACTTATGTAAACGGACAGAAGGTAAACGTGTTTCACGATCCGAGTAGGAGAAAGTGCGAAGAGCTTTTTATGGAAGCGATAACTAAAAGACCCGGAGTTGCTGCAAAAGAGGAAGTTAAAAATGGGAATAGTAGTAACTCAACGGCTACAACAACAACGTCCATGTCTACTACTCCTGGGATTACCCAGGATGATTCCGCGTCTTCGGAAGATAGAAAATCAGCGTCATCCTCAACCCAGTCGTCCTCAAAATGGAGTGGAAGAAGCAGGGATAGAGACAAGGCGAGAGATGGTGACGACGATTTCAAACGGTTTAATGTAACGTATGAACGGTTCGAGCCTTCCACTGCTGCTTCAGCGATGAATACAAATTATGGATATCCAATCCAAGGGAGCTCATCCCAGAGCACTCCATGTTGCTCCAGCAGTCATAGCTCGTTGTCTAATTTCCACCATCAAGAGAATTCCCTTGCAGGGTCCGCCTTAGTCGGTGGGGTCAATAGAAACACTGGATTGTTGGACAATAACAATAGTGACAAAGTGAGTGAAGGTGAATTGTCTGCAAAGATAGATTTGGACACCCGAATTAAACTGCTGCTGGAAGGGCCAAATTCAGATGAATTTAGAAAGCAGTTTACGGATGAAAATAGTAGTGCTAGTGGTTCAGGAAGCGAAAGTGATACAGACGCCTCAACTGCAAAACGAGCAAGGCTTAGTCTTGAAAGTGTGAGTGAAGAGGAAAGTAAGGAGGCATCCCTTGCGAAAAAGTTCAAGCAGTCATTTGTACGAGTAACTGATTCCCAGATACCGACTCGTGCATCAGCAGCAGCACAAGGTAGTCCCATTCTCTCACCACCTCCGTCGCCGTTCCTCGCCTTCAGCTCAAACTGTGTTTCAAAAACGGTGAGAGGCGAAGCAGATCCAGAGTATGATCTGATCTCAGGTGGCAATGACGGTCGAATGAGATACTACAAGGATAAGATGACTTTGGTGTCACTCTTCCCTGACGCCGACTCAGGTGCTCATGTTGAACATTTACAATCACCGAGACCAGTTCAATCCAACTATTATGGAGAGTACTACAACAATCCGTATCCTGCAGATTACCATAATATGCCACCGTGGAGATTTCATGGCCAACCGCCGGAGCTGCAAGGAAATTGGCCTCTTCCGCCCCATCCTGGGTACGACAACAGCTACGATAGGGGTTCTTACTATCCACCTGAATTGGTGTCACAACCTGAGACGCCAGAAACGGTCAAGGTGGAACAGCAAGAGGATCACAAAAACCCGACACCTCTCATAAATGCTCTAATCGACAACATGCTAGATGAC
>JAANSN010000219.1:0-76497 GCA_036850665.1 Dicranocentrus wangi
ATAAACAATCGAAACATAATTTATGCGTACGCGAATAAGCTAACGTCAGTAATTTATCTGTATATGTATTTCGCAAATTGCAATTAAAATGTATATATAAAACTGTACTGCACCTAATACCGGCTACAGCTACAGAGTGTATCTTATTTTATCTAGGTATGTAGTTCGTAGATTTCAGTTTCAGACCTACTTGTGTATGCTTTATATATGTGAACTGCAACTCCAATACCAATCCAAATCCAAGCATTTTTAGCATACCCATATTCACAAACCATAATGTAACACATTTATCAATAGCAGCCCGATGCACATGCACACCAAGCTCCGTCCAACAAAGAATTTAATGATCAATGAATTTTATAACAACCATATGTACACGTAAAGTAAAGCAACTCACTTTTCTTAACTCAAGCGATTATTTAAAAACCTACATACGCAATAATGCAACACATTTTAAATAAAAGCAAACCCTTTGGTATATTACTTTAGTTAAGAAAAAATTAGTAATGAAATTGACCACCATATATACTTCACCAAAGAGTTATGTGCAAACTTAAACCTGAGTCTAAAACTCTAAAGTTTGATGTATGGTATATTGAAAGTGAATTTATTGTAAGTTGCTGCAGCCTAAAAGAAAATGAGATTTTCAAAAAGTTTGCCTTGCTTCAAATATTTCATTCTGCAACATTTTTCACGTGTGCTTCCATCCTCGAGTTTGTATGCTCAAACCTCAGTTTTAACATTGCACTCATCATTCATATATGTATCCCAAAATTTCCGTACTCAACTGTCAATACACCATAACATCAACAACGAATCAACAATCGAAATCACATCATATCACGACATCAGCTTTAATCACTGTACTATCGTAAAAAGTAATCGTTTTCACCCAAGTCATTCTGCATTTTGGTGTGAGCAAACTTAATTGTCAGTTTTTAGATTAATATTAGTGTTAGCATATTTTGCATAAAAAGCCTTTCTGTTTTGTTTAATATCATTCATTGTTGCGGTTGCTGATCTGAAAATCATCAAGCGTACATATATATATTTTTCATACATATTACATTCCTTTGTATCTAACAGCTCTATACTGATATATTGTGTGTTTGTTATGCGTGCATGAAATTTTTTCTCTTTGTTGGCCTACGACAATGTAGTATTATTGTGAGCAGTTGTGAATCAAGAGGCGAAGCGTCAGTACAGATGCAGACGCAGCTACCAGAATTCATGAAGCATGCATGCTTTAGTGTTTCTTGCGTTTTGTTGTGACTTTATGTGAGATACCAACTGATACGCTTCTGAGCTCAGCAGTCAGATATTTTTCAAGTGACCATTTCATTATCGTAACTTTTGACCAGATATAGTGTAGTTTTAGCACGCATGGGGTAAGGGGACTCTGTGCTCTGCTGGTTTATGATTTTATTTTTACATTGTCTCTTTTTTGCAGACTCTTTGAGAGCTATGGCTTATTATTGTGGGGTGATGGACGAGTTCAGTTCAGATCAGACAGTCAATCACGTTAAAAAGATCGTCCCAGCCGAGCCGGTTGGCTGTAGCTGTGTCGTGTTTTGTAGAGAGGACCTACGACTACGTGTTATATTAGGCTGTGTTTGTAAACAGTGAAGTGATTAAAATTATCCTATATCGATTTGGCGTGGTTCAAAATACCTGAAATAGTGAAATCTCTGAAAACTGGTTAAGCATATATATATTATATCTCAAGGGAATATAGAATGTTGTATGTTACATCGTGATGAACGGTTTTTCTGAATATTTATGTATGTCATAAGTGGATATAAAGTCGTGCTCAACCCGTGTAAAAAAAGCCTGTTGGAGAGTTCAATTTCCGAATTAGAAACGAAGCTATGAAGACGTAAAAACCAAAAAACTGTAACGACTAGTGAGGTGGAGCATGCGGTGACAAGTTTTCCATTCCGCTGCGATATGACATTTTCAATAATGTCAGCATGTTGTTATACTGCCCCCACACACCTAAATTTGATACAATACAGCAGTGGTCGAGCACGATTAAATGGTCTGGCCTTGCACCAAAACCATTAACCATACAATGTAAGCTACTCAAACTACTTTTTGAGTGAGGCTTTTATTTGAATAAAAAAAATTCGAAATGGAACAATAACTGATAACGAAAGTATTCCCTGTGCAGTTTATCACGTTCACTATTCCATGAACAAGTATTGCCGGTTGGTATTTCTATTGACATTTTCAAATGGAAAGCCACTATGAAAATGAAAACGTGGTAAATCTGACACAAGGACGCCATCATGTATTTGTAGGCACACCCAGAACCGATAAGTCATCGTATACTTGTTGTAGTTCACGCAGTTATAAAATGCCTTATGTGATGTGATACAAGAAAGTGAAAATCGCAATGAATTGGCTTCCGCTTTAAGCTGATCAGATCAGTGATCACGGTAAGGGCCTATATCTTCCTGCATTAACGCAAGCTGTCAATAACAGCATCAACAATTTACGATGAGTGTTCATCAGGAAACACTGGAACAATCTGACTGTCCTGTCCGAGTTTCAGAATCACTAGATGATCAAGGGGAAGCATGTATAGCACCCTGTGGGAAACACAAAAAAGAAATTAGCCAGTGTGATGAAAATTCCCTTTGGTCACTACATGAGCGCAGCCGTCGGAGCATCAATTGGGAATTAAGAAAGTGTAGCAAAAATTGTGAAATTCTGAGGAACGATTATTTTCCTAATCCTAATTACTATTATGACAGCGGTTGTGACATTTATAGACGTCATCATCAAAATCACTATCATCATTCTTCAATAACCCAGCGTGAGTCCGAAGAAAGCCAGAAATACGAGGATGAACATAGGAGGCGGAAATGCTCTCGAAAGCGTAGCATTCTCGAAGATGACAACAGATTAGAAAACAAAGAAAACCTACAATCTGGGGAAAAATATCCCGTAATTTGTATAAGCGGTCAGTGTAACAACACAATTACTAGTGATCATGGTAGTCATCCAGATTGTGAAATAAGGTTAGCATCACAATCAAATTCGTCACAACACGGTGATAATTGCCACACTGCTCGTGGTGATGGTGGGCATGATAGCAAGGATAAAAATGGTATCATCATTGGACCCAAAGATCGAACACTTTATTCCGCTCGAAATCTCGTATATTCCGTCACAGCCAAATCTTCTTTGTTAAATTGTCATAATAAAAAGAGAAGTAATGTCATCATTAGTTCAGCTGCAGCTACTATGTCACTACGTTCAGCAACTGCCAGGCTCTGCAATTTTATACTGTTCTTTGCGTTACTCGTAAATAGTCTCAATTATTGTCAAGTAGTACAAGGAGAAATACTCTCTAACTCAAGTTTAAATAAGCATCCTGTTGGAAATCAAAGTGGGGGTAGGATTAAAGGAGAAAATACATATATTTATTTGGAAGATGGAAAAATAAGTGACAGAGGAAAGTTTGGGACTTCAAAGGCATCTTTGGACGACCATCACCTGAGGAATTTGTTATCAAAGCCGTTGGAAAGTCTTGACAAAAATGTGTTGATTCAGGTAAGCCGAGTCATTATGCTTTTGGCTTTGTTACTTGTGAATATCATGTTACTTTGCTCACTTTTGATTCATGCATGATGATGGTTGATGATGATGGCATATGGCACCTTATGGGAAATGTTTCAAACATTATTTAAGTAATCATTAAGTCTGAGTGAATGCATGTTGGTGTTGGTGTTATGTTGGTTGAATCTTCAATTTTTTAATGAATGAAAATAAGACCTAAAGCGCTAGTAGTGAAAGGGGTTTCTTGACCCTGAAAATGGTTCTCAAATATATTTTAATGACGTGCTTTTAAGAATTTAAGTTATATTTAATTTCTAAAAAATATGCAAAACCTAAAATAACTGGTTGCATTTGCTGCATTTAGATTAGTGAACGAATAGTTAATATAGATTTGGGCATTGGAGATAACTAAACTGAAAGGATGGTTTTGTGAGAACAAGAAATGGAATGTGTTGGGTATATTTATAATTCTAGAGATTCACTTGTTTTGCTTCACAAGTTGGCTGATATAGCTTTCTGATTTAGCCTACTGATTCAGTGACTTTTATGTTTATTGTGTTTTGTGTTATTTATGTGGTGAGGGTACAATCGTGTATAACGATGAATTTGTGATGAAAATGGTACATAGATACCTGACCTAGGAATATTGTAAAACAAATTAATCAAAGATTTTCAAATCTGATTAACCGTTTTTACGCCCATCTATGCAAATCCCATTATTCTATTGAAATGATTTGAAATGAACTGACTATTCTGCAACCTCGTAATATTTCATCATTCAATCATAATCTACAGTTAATTTCCGAAAGATTCTATCAGGATAAAATGCAGCATTTAGCACAAATTTTGATAGAATGATAGCCATTTAAAAGTTATGATCAATAAGATTTGATATTTGTGGGTACGTAATTATAGCAAATTAGTAGTTTATCACAATGATTTTTTTCAAAGGTGAGATGATGTTAAAATGGCAAAAGTATATAGTTCAAGCTCCATAAAACACCTTTCGCGTACGCAGTATTACGTACGATCATTTGCGACTGCGCTCACACGCACAACTGCGTAATAAAAGTAATAGATGAAAGGGACCTGATAAGTTAAATGCGAGGATTATTGGGGTTATCATGAAGTCACGTCTTTTGAGTTGTCGATGTTAATGCTAGTTATCAAAATTAGATTTTTTATGTGAAAGATGTTTTAAAAAGTTTGTACCAAAATTGAACTTTTGCGAAATTCAAATCATCCTTAGCAAAAGTATCTGAAACTGAAAGTCCATGAAAAGGTCGTAAAATGAAAGGATACCTCTTTCTGATGACAGCATTGACAACCGACAGACACGGTATATATATATATATATATATATAGAAACATTGGTAGGCATCATAAAAGTAGATATTGGTTCCGTATTCGCTGAACAATTCCCAAGTCCACAGTGATAATAGAATGGTTCACAATCAAAAGGACTAATAGAAACCGTCTGGTCATTCTCATAGGTATACAGTACGGAACAATTGAGCATATGCAAACATTTACCCAATGCCATCGCACCATTATTCACATGGTCAGTTTAATAGTATTTGACCGCTTTTTTATTGAAAGCAACGGCAGTAAACACGAGTCAAATCAAAAAGTTATTGAACAAAGTTTTCCGTATTGAATGTATGTTTATATGGAATTAAGTTTAAAATAAAAATAATATTCAGTCGAAATATAAGCAATAGTTAATGTAGGTACTAATTCCGCAAGTCTGATTCATTTCATTGACATCGCTGCTAGTCTCACTCAAGTCACATACCATAATAATGAATATCATTTATAATTTTATTATCGAAACATCGAAATATAAGCAATACTTAATGTAGGTACTAATTCCGCAAGTCTGATTCATTTCATTGACATCGCTGCTAGTCTCACTCAAGTCACATACCATAATAATGAATATCATTTATAATTTTATTATCGAAACGCAAGGGAATCAATAGTAAACAGCTTCTGCTGAGGGGTGTTCTTACCTGAGTGTAGGTGGTCACACACAGGAAAAGGATCGCGTTGGATTGAGGAAAGGGAAGGTTTTAGATTATTCGAAGGTATTTTTTAATCTGTTTTATTGCAAAAAACTGTAGTAGATGTAGGTGAAGGGCCTGTCTACTGTTAAACATTCATGTCATCATGATCCTCCTGCCAAGTCTGCGATGGGTGTGGGAGTTGGTGGTTTGTTGATGTTGATATACTTGCTTGATTTATGATAAGTCCTCTCGAAGATAGGGATTCATTATAGTCAAAACGACTTTTAACAACAGATTTGCTGTAATTCGCAAATTTGCCTTTGAACGGAAACAATCCCTAATTTAGGCAGCATTGCAAAAAAAATATGAGATGAAAAAGAAACATTTAAAAGTCCTGTTTTGATTACAGTTCGTAATCAAATCTGCCATCAAAACTAAATGCGATGAATGACATATACAAACAAATAAATACAACGAACGTTATATACCTTTTCAGACTCCCAGTTACAACTACAACTTGCCTGCTATACTCTAATGATAGTGACCTTGCCAGTCATTTTAGTTGATTTGAATAAACCATGTATAAAATAAACAGTCTACACACATTTTTATCAGTTATTTATTAGTGGTTCACGCAGATCTGAGCATGCAAAAAGGGAAATGCTTTTACTTTAACTTGATGTTACGCTCTTGCACATTTACCTGCAACCCTTTTTTGTTGTTTTCTTACTGAAATTAAATTACCATTCTCTTGGTTTGTGTGAATTAATACCTAATATCAAAAGTGTGATTCCAGAGATATGAAAAGGAGGTAAATGGTTTAAAGCAAAAGTAAAGGAATTTTTTTATTTCAAGTATTATTAAACATCAAGGTCATTACACTTACCAAAATAAAATGCAATGAGCAATATACATAATAAATTGCATTCCTCAAACTCACAAGCTGGTATTTCTATACATGTGCTGGTTTGTGTGAATTTGTGCTTGTAATCTACAAAACTAGATTTTGAAATTCAAGTTTTGACTGACTGGCCGCAAGTGCTGTATTTTCGCTTTTTATTACCTCCTATCTTGTTTTTTTAAATGTAGCATTGCCTATATACGTATTACTGTGTGAGCTATGATCTGAATGTAACAGACCAAACGTGTAGGTATTAATATGTTACTTATTTTTGAAAACTCATAATTTTGAGACTTAACTTACTTATAGTGCGGATGAGAAGTTGGTATATTTTTGCCATTATAACAGTGATTGAATCACAGAGTTTGTATTACTGGCAGTGTATAGCAAGTATACTAACCAAAACTCCTACACTTTCAACATTCCAAATAAATTTAGGCTTCCCCTACAAATCGTAATTCTATAACCTCAAGCCTCAATCATGTCTGTCTGTATCTCATAACATGTTAACTATATACAACGCTTTGAAAAGTGTTACATGTAGTTTTATTATGGGAAGTACATGGGTACACTGTTAATTCAATTCGAATGTACAAATTTAAGTTTAAAGATACAGTAATTAGCAATGTTAGAATTTCAATCATTTCTAGATATAAATACACATAAAGCAAAGCAAAAAAATGATTGATTGAAATGATAATCAATTAAAGGAATCTGTCCTGTTGTTTTACACTACTTCGATTTGATACTGGAATCACTTTGTTCGAGGCTTTAATGAATTCAAAGAGATCTCGATTTTCATAGGCGGAACCTCCCTTTACCTGTTTTGGAATGATTAATGAGTATAAACTAAACAGGTATGGCGCACGTGAAGGGTTTGAACGAGGTATTTTAAAACTACTTATTACTTCCTCGATTATCGAGCGAATGCGTCCAATTCAAAGAAATAGCAAGACGTTTGCATGCTTGTGTTCTAGGTGTATTGTGTATTGTGTATTAAGAAGGTAATTGCGTTTTGGCTTCCGTCGTGTGTGACATAAGTATCTGCAATGTGCAAGGGCATACGTACAATACAATTAATCTAAAGTCAGACACGAAGTGCATGCGTCATAAATTCAAATATGCTTGCTACAGCCTGCATTTCTATCCATAAATAAACTTTGTTTGGTGTACTCCCTCGACTCTATATGCGTAAAAACCTAAATCCCCTGTTTAGAGAGAAGAATTTTTATTATAATGATTCAGCATCGACAAAGGTTTTATTGTCTCCGCCTGTTTAACATCCGTTTCTTATTAAAGAGGCTAATAATGGCAAACTTCAAGATGCACGCAATCATATCCTGCTAGGAGTTTCGGTTGATAAATAACGATGATGAAGCACTTATTCGCAAAATAATAATTACGTTCCTCCTTGAGTCATATAATTGATTTAATCTTATAGTAAATGATTTTAGTTGAAACGCTAGCCAATTTTGAACCTTTATACAAGTCAGTTGAGCTGCTATTGAAAGGCACGGGATAATGTGAATTTTTAATTAAAAAACGAACCAAAACAGAATTCCAGTAACTTTTATATTGATTGGTTGGGCCTTTAAAAAATCAAGTGATGTTGTCAACCACGGTATTTTCACCTTCAATGATGTGGCTTTCAAAGATTGGTGGTAAGTCTTGGCCGTTCGGGAGCTTCGTTCTAGTCTGCTTAAGATCGTCAAAGAAGACATGCCCACACGCGATATCTGTCCCGATTCGAATGGATGGTCTGAACTGTAGCAACTTTGAGATTAGATCAAGCGCTTCAGGTGGTGTCCTGGGACGAAATACTTTGGCCCAAGGTTGAGGAGTGATTTGTGGAAATCTAAATTCATTATAATGTGGGTTCATCTCTTTAATCTCGTCCTTGGCTGGTGTGCCCATCACCTTGATAACCTCCACGAGTTGATCCACTCCCGACTCCCCAGGAAATAAAATTCTTCCCAAGAGCATCTCTCCAAGAATGCAGCCTGCACTCCAAACGTCAATCTTTGTGGTGTAGTCAATCGCACCAAAGATCAACTCAGGAGCTCGGTAATTTCTAGAGCACACGTAAGACACGCTGGGTTCTCCACGAACAAGATGCTTAGCGCATCCTAAAAACATAAAATATACATTTAGACAAACAAAGATTAAGATTAAGTTTGCATAAGTTTGTCACACTTACCAAAGTCACACAGCTTAAGAATCCCTTTGTCCGGATCAATAAGCAGATTTTGAGGCTTAATATCCCTGTGGCAAATTCCCAGTACATGAATATACTCCAAGGCACGCAACAATTGAAACATAAACAGTCGCACAAAAAAGATTGGGAGATTTTGGCGATTTTTCGTGTAACGCTTCAGCAACTTTGATAGCGTGTCCGGCATGTATTCAAACAAAAGGTTTAGATACACGTCATCCCTTTTCACGCCATTTGAGTAGTAGAAATAGTAGAGGGTGACGATGTTGAAATGATTGAGACGACGAATTATCAGCAACTCACGATTCTTGTAACGACGATCCTGAAGAACCTTCTTCACCGCTATGATCTGCCCATTTTCGTGGAGTCTGGCTTGAAAAACTACCCCAAACGTTCCCGTCCCTATTGGTTTTAGTGTGGTGTACTTGATTTCACGAGGTTCTTCCGATTCCGCATGGAATACTGGAGTGGCATTCACAGTCGTGACGACATTTTTGTTGTCACTTTGTTGCTCATCCACGGTAGCCACAGTTGGATCTGGAACTCTTGTGATGATCGAGGACTGTTTGGCCTTGTGGGAAGGCGTATAGTGTGGCACTGTTGCTTTATGCCGTTTATCTGACATTGTTTCGAATAATTAGCCAAAGCACGTACTGAAATAGTTAGAAAGGGAAAATTTGAAACATTTCATGTGCAGCTCGATGACAGCTACGTTGTAAATGCTGACTTAAATTTATAGACTACATCTACAGACATCGTTTTCATCTTTTGGTTTACCCATTAAACAAAATTTTTTAATCGATTAGGCATGTGCAGAAAAAGCAACGATAAAATGTTAAGGTTTCTGTTACGAGCTGTAAATGTTGCATGGCTACAGTGTGTTGAGTATTCGAGGTATACGATTGAAATTGGTTATTGGCTAAGGGTTTCGTATTAGTGGCAAAGATGTGGTTGCGGTTGCGGCACTTCATCGCGTTTTCAGTGAGTGAATAAAGACATCGTTTTCATCTTTTGGTTTACCCATTAAACAAAATTTTTTAATCGATTAGGCATGTGCAGAAAAAGCAACGATAAAATGTTAAGGTTTCTGTTAGGAGCTGTAAATGTTGCATGGCTACAGTGTGTTGAGTATTCGAATTCGAGGTATAAGATTGAAATTGGCTATTGGCTAAGGGTTTCGTATTAGTGGCAAAGATGTGGTTGTGGCACTCCATCGCGTTTTCAGTGAGTGAATAAGGAGTACCTACGCACTAGTTTACTGTGCGTGATTTTATGGAATTTTGAAGGCCCCAAGTTTTGTCCTTGATACAGATTCTATTTCATACTTGAATATGAGCATGAATTTCATTCTATTCAAATGTCATGAATTCAAGTTTCAAGATCAGTTTGTGTAATGTGGGAAAGCTATAGTAGTAATTCTCACTCGAATACCCATATAACACAGGCATTTACTTAAGTTTATACGCTTACAACATCATTACCTGTTCGCTAACAGCTTTAAACAATAATTATATTTGACTTGAGCGTTTCCGTGAATTGACGGAATGTGAGAAATACTACATAATCTTGTTCATCGTTATGTAATGAGTTTATTGAGGCGCTGTAAATTGAAATGTTTCATGGAATTCAACAGTTTTACATCGTTTAATGGATAATTAAGATAAAAGTGAAGGCCGCTTACGATGTACGAGTGAACTTTTGCAAATACACATAACGAAACAATCCAATATTCAACCAAGCTTAGTTTTAATTGTCAAAATTTCGGCTAGTTTCTGAGGATGCGTGAGATTGCGTTTTTTATAGATTTGTGTTCGTTTGTATGGCCTAAATATAAAGCCCTCTCCTTGACCAGGTTGTTGAAGTATTAGCGAGTTTCCTGTGTACGGTCTCGATTTTTTTACTTACGTTCAGTTCATCTCACTCCCTTCCCCGTGGCCATACGACTTACCATGTCAGCCAGCCAGAGAGCTGAGGAAAGGGTTCCCAGCCGTATTCGTGATATGATGCCCTGGTAGTGGTCCTATACAAAATCTGATTAAAACTTAAAATGGAGAGGAAGTATCCCACAAGAAAATTTCCCCTGTCTGCTAATGAACCATTAAATGCCTTTATTACTTCGCAGTAGTGTTACTATATCAAGAATGACTCTTTTGTAATTATTAGTCTTCGTCTCTTTGAAGTGTGTATTAATATTCGCAAAATAAGTTTGGTACAATGTCTGTCCTAATTACCTAATGTACAACCATCACGAATCACAAAAGGGACAATGCTCCATTCAATCAGTCTTTCTCCTTCAGAGCTCATTCAACTTCCAAAAAATAACTCTCATCATGATCAAACATGTAACATATAACATCACATAATGTTTCCCGTGAGCTAACTCAGGCTCAGTAGTTTATTGTCTAGCACAGCGCTATAATACCTGGGGATGACGAATTTGAACCTGCATGAGAAGCGGATGTACGCTTCACCTGGGCATGTATCTGACTTAATTATTCAGTGGAATGAAAAACCAAGTAACTGATGCAAAACACAAAATGTTGAACTGCACTAGTGCAGTGGTAGTATGTTGTAATGACCGCATTGTCAATTTAGTTTCTGAACAATTGCAGACATAATACTAGTGAATCCTCTAGCTCTGACAGACACCCATTATTGGATGAAAATGGAACTGTACACTGCAACGGAACTGATAGGCACAGCTAGAGATAGGTATAATACGAAGCATTTTTTAACTTAGGTTTGGTTATAGTCACGTATCATGTTTAAGAAAATTTTGGCAGAATGATGGGAGGCTAATGGTGTCATGCTAGTTTAGTCAAATATATGGGACATACGGTGTGGTGGTGTAGGGTGTAAACCAGAGACTGGGCTAACTCTGGTTGGACTTATTAGAATTACTGTTTATAGCTTTTTTTGAAGGCGTAGATGTAGAATGCAGAATAAGTCTATTTTGGCACAATGACGATCTTGAAAACAAGCTTGAATTTATATAAATAACAGTGGCACTACAAAAAATGCCCATGATACTGTATTACACTTTTCAAGTCAGTCAAATGTCGAAGGAAAAACTACGAGCGTAGTCTTCGTTTTAGTATGAAGATTATTTGCCAGGATAGACTATCATTAACCGTAATTGTCTAGTTACTTTTTTATTAATACAACAAAGTATTCCATGTACGCATTCGACTGACAACAGGCAGTATCCTCCAACTAGAAAAAATAAGAAGCCCTCAACCGGAATTCCATTTGAGAGATTGCTCTATGAGAAATTTCCTGCTTTCATTTTCTTCGCAAAGTAGCAATATAACCCTAATCTCGTGAGTTGTCGCATAATCACTTCCATTCCAATTGATGTATAGGTAGAGGTACACATTTGTTTATTGTTTGTGGCGTATTTGGTTAGTGTAACAAGGAAAATTGTTTCAGTCATAACACGATATGAGGCGTATCTGGTTAAAACGAAAGTATATATGCACAGTATTTTATTAGTATATCGAAACAATGCATAATAGTATAATGTCAAATGCCATATTAACCGTATGCGGATCATTATTTCAGCCATAAAATTCGTTTCGCCTTTGTTTACAGCGATAACGGATGCTTAGTCTAGGTCGTTATAGAGGACGTGAAAATGAAGATGTGACTAGCTAGGTGTATATAGCCACCGAGAGAACTTTTAGGATTGGAAGGTAATTTGCAAGAAATATTAATTTTATAAGAGCAATAACCACATCAAAGGATAAACTTGGCGATATCGGTGTTTATGTTGAATAATTGAATAAAGTTGAGGTGAAAACAAAGGGGTTGGGTTGTCGTTGTATAAAGTTTTCCCTATTCATGGATATGCAATTGTAATCAACAATGAAAGCTCCAACAAATAATTCAGTTGATCTGTACATGAGTAATATTGAATATTGACATCAGTCAACATTTAGCATGCATATTATTCATTTGCCATATTGTTATCAAACTTGCAGCCATCAGGGCGTGCGCAAGTGCACATTCCACATAAACAAAATGAAACACTAACAAATGCAGAAAAGACTAGTCGGACTAGCCTTAGCGTAGGTGAAAATAGTACTACAAGATATTTGTATGCATGGCCATGTATAATAATTTAATTATGCATTTTTTATTTTGCTTCCCATTGAAAATCAGGTTTCACGTAAGCGGTGAAGTGATCAAGTGTCAGTTGATGGAAGTTTGAGAAACTGATGTGCAATTATGTGGTGGCAAATCGCAATCTAATTGTAGTTATTTTTCTCTGCAGAATTGCAGCCATATTACGGTGCAATAATTGACAATGAACTATTCATAATATACATAACAAGTTTCATTCAGACTTAGGTTTGGGTTGTATTACACAAGCGTGGAATATTGGCCACAGAAAAAAATCAAGTTTCCTGATTTTTTTTCTGGTTTCATTACATGATCACTGGGATATGACCAATGATATAAATATGCATTGTGCATACGATTAGCACGCTCACAGGCGCAGGTATACCCCTTATTAATGCTTTTTCGCTTTCTGTTTCATTATGATTTCAGTAGGGTCATGCAGGAAAGGCACAGCAGCTAAGCCTACATTGTCCCTCTGGGACTATAATTAACACTATAGGATGAAAAATACTTTAAAGAAAGTCAAGGTAATTCCCCATCCTCTTTGTCTAAGCGAATTTCACTTTCCGTCTAATGTTTATTTTTGCAAAAAGGACCTGATTTGGGGACGATAAGATACAACAACAACTACCGTATCATTCATATATAATAATCTGTTGGCTTGCCCAACTTACTTTCCTTATTTTTGTCAAATTTTTGTTGAGAACCTGCTTTAGCTGTGAAATTAATGAAGTTATTATCATATTTGCGTACCTATGTCGTGAGTGATGCTAGCTGCCTAAGCGCATACTAATGATTTATACCTGTCATTTCACATTTTCAAAATGCCAATAACTTCAACCGCAGTAATGGCTAAGTAAAACCTCAATCATGCATTACGCGAATTACAGCAATAACCGCAAGACGGGATTGATTACATGCTTTGAGATTTTAACTGGTTTATAGCGAGCTAAATCTTTGTGTTTGGATATATGTGGCACCTCTTTCTTTTGGCAAAGCAAAACTTCGGCATGCTGTGGCTGTCGGTTGCTTTGCTGGTTACCTAACGTCAAAAACGTGAGGTCAGAACTTATAGACTGAGAAATACAAAATTTATAATACCTTAACAGATTCTTCTTCCCTCTAAACGAGGAAAACGAGCGCTTTCTATTTCAATTTTCGCTGTATTCATGCTTAGTGTTTAGGTGGTTCAATTTCCTAACGAATCAGTTGCTAAAATTGTCCTATCATCCACATAGGTATATCCACATTTACCAGTAGGCATAAAATAGGGATAGTGCAAAATATTTCGAGCACGTACGCAATAAAGTTTCGGTCATTGATACCACTCCTCCACTGATAATTTGAGGGGAAATCACATTTCCCTTAGATGGTCACTCACTCAGATGGTGGCGGTATACACGGATGCCTGGAGCGAATCCATTTTCACTATTGCTACTGCATTTAACAACCGTGCTTATCTACCTAAATTCTTCATGGCGATGATGAAGATAGCAAAAGCAAAAGTGAACTTGAATGAGTGTGGAACAATCACGTTGATGTTGACGGTTGCACTGGGAAAAAATTGATGATTATTAGAGCTAGGAAAATGTTACAGATTTTTTATATGAAATGCAGCATTCAAACGTTACTCTCTGTACACACAAACATTTCATCCGCTCATATAACATACATCCTTTTACTGTCAATTAACTGAAGGCAAAATGCAATTCATACTTGGTTTTTTTTACAAATTGTTATGAAAGTGAAGTGAAAAACCTGCTTTCAGTTTGCTGTCAGGCATCAATCATACAGTGTATACATTTCATTAATTAAGGGATAAACATTTTATCAAATCATCGCCTAGCTTGACATTGCGATTTTCCTCTCCCGGTCACGAAATGTTTTACGTTTGATGAATTATGCATGTCACCTAAGTAAAATTGATGATCCTTCCTTGGACGATCCATGATTATGATGTAAAATCAACACCTTTCTTAACACAATGTCAGTAATGATATCTTTAATGGTAATTGGTAATGGAACAACGGAACAACAAGGTAGACAACTTTAAGAAAACGACATCTGCTGTCGCAGAGGCATCATACCTGTTTTGATATACATATTTGTCGAGTGATCATAACCATTTGATTTCAATTTCTCGCTAATTTCATTAGTCCCGAATGCGTAAGTAAGAATATTCAAAGATGTAATTCGAAATTGATTAATGCACAATTTTCAAATGTTTACGCATAAAGGAAGACTTGTGATCATTTTTAAATAGGTATGTTAGTATTCCGTGTGCGTGCGTATCACAGCAGAAAAAAGAAATTTTTACCTGAATGCAAATCCTAATGAATGAATTGCAGAATTTATTTATTTTTCATCGTTTGAATGGCATATGAATAGAATATAAAGGGGATTTTGTTAAGGGATTTTATCACAAAAGTTATTCAAAAAAAGGATGGGTTGTGTGCGTATGGACCTAGTGGTTTGGCAAAGAAACAAAAAGTGCAATGTCGAAACCTTCCCATTCAGTGAGGCGGACAGGGAACCAATTAATTTGATCTGGTATTAATGCAACGTACTGTGTATTCACTTCGGCAGCAGCGCCAGTATCCCATTGTAGATTAGTTTTGCCTAATTATTTCAAGCTGCACTTTGGTACAGTGAGTAAAAGTGCGCTTCCTCAAATGGTGATACACTTTATAGGGACGCAAGAGTTTGAGAGATGCACTCTCGTAATAATCGTAGCATGTAATGGGTTAATGTTAATATCGGGCCCTTTTATATTGTATCATTGCAAAATGAACTGGGCAAGAAGAAATACAGCCGCCCCATATATGCATCTGTAATCTGCATTACCTTCATATATACACAACAGCTCAAGATTTCAGAACATGTGTGTGTATAAAAAATGCACCAAGCATGTAATATTTCACGGCTCGATGAACAAACTGATATGGTTTACTTTTTGAGTCGGTCGGTATGCTTGGAGCAAAATTGCGGGCGATCTACATGCAAAATCTGGCATGAAATAATTAAATGAATCGTGGACGTCTTTTAGGTTTTTGTATTTGTATGCTTGCAAAGTTCTTTTTGCATAAGAATAAGACGGGATGTGTGATCGTGAACTGAAGTAAAGAAATATTAGGACATATTATCGGCTAAAATACAGGTACGTTGAAATCAAAAATTGCTACTGAGTGAAAAATGTCAATTTATTTTAAGATTTGCATGTATATATGCGGCAAAGGTGCTGCATAGCATGCATGTACCACCTTTGGTCTCATATAAATGCACTGTTTTATAGACAAGAAGTACGTACACAAGCTTTCGAAAAAATAGGTTACACAAAACGATGAATTGGTACAGATGATTCTATATCTTGTAATCGTCATCTGCTACTGTGCTTATCATCATGATTTTTAGTTAATATCAACTGAAGGGATCGCTGCGATTTCTTTGCAGAGTTTATTTAATTGCTGTGCTACCCTTGAAAAATATAAATTTTCAGGTTAGGGACAGTCATATTGGTGTGGTGACTCACAGACACAACACTCGACTCGAACAACTTAGACGGCATATTGGTATACGTATGTATTTTGAGGTATATGATTTTTTCCTTTCTCGCACGAATGATTTTTAAGGCTTTTCGGTCATCTCCCTGCCACATTATGTGTGTACCACCTTTTTCACGTAGAATTTGCATATAGAAAATAGAGATACAATGACATTATGTTGCACCTGAACTTTATCTTGGATACATGCTAATTACATAGGTACCAAGCCAAACCTTTGAAGATATTGAAGATAAAGTAGAAAATAGTTACACCGACACCTTCAATTTGAACAGATCACAAAGTTAAACAAGCGGCCGAAGAAAAGTGCATACGCTTACGCTTGTACCTGTACCTATTTTAGCCTTATGATTGCATCTATGTAGATTAGGGTGGTTGGAACAAGGTCTTAATAGTCATAAATAGATACGCACAACTACAATTTGTAGTTGTAATTATAACATAAGCTTATACGTGCAAAAACATGTATCAAACAACCATCCCTATTTATCATGTTTGATAACTTGTAGTAGTTCAAGTTCGCTTATATACGCGCTGTATGGGGGGATTCCATGTCTGCAAACGCATGTTGTATAGGTAATTAACTTTGTATCCAATTTATGCCACGTGTACAAATTGGACAGACAATAGTCCAAGTTCGCAAATGTGAAAACATTATTGTTTATCATCATATTGTACCCTAAAATCTAATAAACAATAATTTGTGTATTCATAATTTGTTGAAATAACCAGAAGTATATTTGTAGTTTCTCAACTGTAACACGTGCAAAGAAAGATAAAATCCCGACCAAAGTTAATACTAATCTTTGTTCGAAGCCAAAATAGTTCTCGCTGTACGCAAGAGCATAAGCGTATATATCGTATGCAACAAAAGTCACTACGCAATCTTATTGAGTGCTAAAATTGTTGTCTATTCCTTGAAATAGTTGAAGTTATAGTAATACCAAAGCCGCACTTTTCTAACATCCAATATTTACGTAATCAAACGCATTCCAAATTTGTCGCATGCGATGCATGTGAGCATGCTGCATATGAAGGTAGTAGTGCCAATGCCAAGCCAATATATTATTAGGCTCACCTATTAGTTACACCTGATTGAGTCTTGCTTAAGGTTTAGCTAAAATTTCTTGTACTTGATTATCATCTTATCTTTCACAATGTGAACGTGAAAGACCAAAGCATTGGTGTTGTCGATTGAGGCTATTTGCAATACGAGCGTGCAGATAAAACTATCTTCAGTTATCAGCTTTTGCAGTGTTGCAATTGCAATGTAACAAAAAATAGATTTACCAAACCCACGTCATGCATTTAGTTGTTTATGATTAATGTTAAGATTTGGGTTAACTCATGTTTATGAAATTTCTAATCAGCAAGCCTCGTAAACTAAAAGTCAGTTTGAAAAAACTGATTGGTTTAATTTTAAGGCAATTTGGAATTGGAACTGTCGTAGAATATTTTTTGCATTCAGCAATGCTTGTCACATTGTAACAAATTGTTATTTTTTTCAATCCTGTGTAGGCCTTATGGGATGCAATGACACAAGATGAAATCCACAGAATTTTTGGTCACCATCCGACTCCCACGACTTCGTCTTTTTTACAATCAGGTAAGCCAGTATTCATTATTCCTTGATTTATGATATTGCTTGCATGTAAAGGAAAGTCCGTTCATTCATTTTACAGTTTTTGCAAATCAACCCAATTCGCAATATTTTTGTTCTTCAGAAAATGAGGAATTGTGGTTAGTGGTATAATTCAAAATTGAAGTTATTGAAGCCATGCAGTACGATAAAGTGATAGGTATAGGTATTGCTGTGTAGCGAATATACAAATAGAAATGAGCACGGATAAAAGTTTATTAATATATTTGGAAAAAGGCTAAAGCCATATCAAGGACATGTAATATTTGTCATTCTATCGCTTAATTTGCTTCCGCCAATTTTGCCTAGTATTCCAGGAGGGAGTCTGATTTACTGCTTATATTTGTGGATTCTGTAAGATGTGGATCAACCGGCTTGGTCGTACATTTTCAGTAGTTCAAATATTAGGACAAGCACTGTATATTTTCATGAATATAATATTATGTATTTTTGAAGCATAGCTTGAGACAAAACTTACATTAGAATTCTCAGCAGCCATGAAAACTTTATATGCAACAGTGATCATTAAGCATGTCGTTACTTTGCAGCCAGCGAATCCTTCTCCATCAAACCCCAACTTAGGCAATTTAAGCATTTTAAAGACATTTCTCTTTGCTACTTACATTTAAATACATATATTTCAGTTCAGTTCAGATTGTATATTGAAACTTTTCCTTCCAACCTTTCGTGTTTTAACGTTTTCGTGCAGCGCATATGTGTAAGGAAAACAATTTTAAATGCATCAAGTTTATAGCTAATTACTATTACTTAAGGTGAAACATTTAAAGTTTTAATTTATAGCAAGTTATCCCTACCAAATTTTATGTAATTCATTTAAACGACAGTTTATAAATACGTATTTATGCACTAGTAGAGCAAGAAATTACAATAATTATTAATTCGTATTCGAGTGTCTCATTAAAATGCGTGACGTCCACCAATGCAATGTCACACCAGACCAGTAATGGAATTTTCCACATCCCCTATAATTTTTATTAGGATGTCTCAATGCATATTGCACTCCTTTGTTTCCAGTGCCAAATTTTGACGTAACAAAACCTAAAGTAACCCACCTGAATCAAGAAGCCACGAGGAGGAAGAGGCGTTCGCCTGATTTCAAAAGCGACATCAAACATGCAACTGACAAGGAGCCAGTAGAAAAAATGATCGAACTGGAAGGTTTAGGTAGACAGTTTACACTCTCTCTGCATGCAAATCAGAAGCTCCTGGATCCATATTTTGTTCACTTACATCGACACGAAAATAGAAGCGAAATCCTGTCTCATGAGCTTGCTCGAAAACAACTGAAATGCTTTTATCATGGAAGCGCAAATCACAACGGGAAGGAGAACGATATTGAGACTGGGGTTGTGGCCATGAGTCTCTGTGGTGGAATGGTAAAATTGCATGCACATTCTTTTTCTCTCGAAATGTATTATTTGGGGAGAGTTTGAATAGCTTTTGGAGATAATATGCACAAATGCATAATATTTTTGGTGTGTTTAATATACATACAGAAAGGATTCATTCTACCATCAGTCACCCAAACGAGTCAAAGTGGAGGTGGTGGTCAACAATACCACTATGTCATTCACCCTTTACCTGACCGTTTACTGAAATCAGTACCAGCAAGAAAGCCAGCAGAGCGTGGAGAGGACCGGTCTTCTGCAGCTGACAACGAAGGACATGATGTTCACCATATCATTTTTAGACGACCAGGCACCATGTTCCCAAATTTATCACCGCCTTTAGCCCCACCACCATTATTGTCAACATTAAAAGATCCTGAAAATGATACACATTCAGAAGGAGCAGAACAGCTAAATATTCATAGCAAAGGGGAATATAATCACGGTTTAGATCAGAGAAGATACGGAAAGCCAGTTTCGCCTGTTGTCAACGCTGAGTTTTCCACTTGCATGCATCACGACAGCCCCATCATCAAATATGTAGATGAACAGGGTAAGGGAGAACATACAACTCGGGGTGAAATATTATTTTATTAAAAATATAATGACAAGGACTATAATCAGAACAGCGCTGTGGTAATGGTGTTGCTGCTCATAATAATAATGAACTTGATACGATATGTTGCCCTCAGAAGCATCCCAGCAACACAGGACGGATGCAATTATCACGTCAGCAGATTTGGATGATTCTGATGCAGGATTCAATGACCTGGACTCTGTGACAGAAGAAAAGAGGCAATCACCTACTTCCAGGGAGCACAACATGGGAACCAGTTCAGGTCGCAGTTTCCGGCGTGCAAAGCGTAGCACAAGTTTTGATACGGAAACAATCGATCCATTTACCTACAAACCAATCAATGTTGCGCCAGATTCGTACTGGCTTCAATTCCGTGACAGAGGGGCCGGCTCGCGAAGTGGTAGCACAATGACCTCTTCTTTAGGCAACTATAATAACAGACGACTCAGCTCTCAATTTAGCTTTGATAGCGGAAATAGTGGAGGGACAAGTGGACCGTCGAGATTTACCAGTCCGGGTGGTTCATCTGGACCTTCGTTTCAGCCTTCCGCGTGGCAAAACCAACGTTCTAGGAATGTTCACAATCCTCATCATCATAACTTGCCTTCCAGGCCATCTCGAGGTTCACGATATGATGAAATACCTACTGCACCGGAGTATGATGATGATACAAGCGTTAGCTGGTTCGGATAATACGTGGAGCAAGGGGATTTTGGTATTTGAGTCCAGTGCATCCAGCGAGGATAGGCATTATCCTGGGAAAGATGTCCCATTTTATACCAAAAATTCGGGCAAGAGAAAAGCAAAGGGTGTTTCTACTAGCAGCTCCGTGGTGGCAAGCACCAGTTCCACGTCAAGCAGTTCGGGTAGCAATACTAGATCCTTTGACTGGTTCGGGGGTGGCGTTTCCGCTCGAGACACCGTTGCAGGAACTGGATCAGCTAGACCGTGGACGTCCTTGGATAAAAATAGAACAAGTAAATCCTATTCAGTGTCATCTGACCCTTCGGCGCCGTCGCGAAAAGGAAGGAGGGATGATGGGTTGTTTGGCGATAAGTGGAAGTCGTCCTTAGATTCAGACATACTTTGGGCGGATCGCTCAAACGAAATTAACAAGCAAAGTAGGTTAGATGACATATCCAACGTGAAGGACCGCCCACCATCCCACCTAACAATAGAAACCGCTGTCTTTGTTGACAAGGACTTGTATAAACACATGCAACAGAACTTCCCTGAAGACACTCAAGGCGAAGTGACGCGCATTGTGCTAGCGATGATAAACGCCGTTCAACTGCTCTATCAAGATCCGTCTCTGGGGCACAGGGTTGACTTTGTCTTGAAGAGATTGGAGGTTTTGGAAACGGACCCGGCTGGTCTGATACGCCCGTACGATATTGACAGATTTCTTACCAACTTTTGCAAATGGCAAAAAACGGAAAATCCAGCTTCGGATGCTGATCCGCTGCATTGGGATCATGCCCTCATATTAACGGGCTTGGACCTCTATGTCGTTCACCAATCTGGAAAAATAAGTAATCAAGTTGTTGGGTTAGCTCCAGTTGCTGGAATGTGTACGAGGTCCAGCAGTTGTACGGTAAATGAAGGGCGCCACTTTGAATCCGTTTTCGTGGTTGCTCATGAAATAGGACATAATTTAGGCATGCGACATGATGGTCCGCAAGCGGAAAACAATTGCGACCCCACAAGTCATATAATGTCACCTACACTGGGGTCTGGAAAAATCACGTGGTCACCGTGCAGTAAAAAGTATTTGGATCTATTTTTGGAAACCACTCAAGCAAAGTGTTTGTTTGACAAGGCAAAGTCGGAAAGGTGGCTGGACCACGACGCAGATGGGAGGTTACCTGGTGAAAGATTTGATGCAGATAGACAATGTAAGTTTCAAGCAGTATGTTAAATTCTTTAAGCGCAACACAATTTATAGGTCAAAGTCTTACTGCAAGGGGCGTAAGTATGATGGGGCGTATTGTTGAGCCAATCGAACCATGTATCGATCGAATAAATAAAAAAGGATTATTTGTTTCTGTAGGCGTCCTAAAATACGGACGAGGAAGTTTTCATGCTACACAACAACCTCTGGAAGATGTTTGTAGGGACCTTCACTGTCGTCGCGAGTTTTTCACTTGGACATCTCACCCCGCTTTGGACGGCACCCGATGTTCAGCTGCAGATGATATGGTACAGAGACGCAAAAGCGTGTTTCATTTTTAACTTGTTTTTTTTTACAAACGGGTGCCGTTTCATTCATAATAATATAACCAGTCATAAAGAGTTACGAACCCGTTTTGAGATTTCACAAAACTGTAGCTAAAAATAAAATTGTACACATTTCCGCCTTGCGGAATCTGCCCCTAAAACGGGTCGCGTTCACACATATTTTTAACTTGTTTTTAAAAAACCATATCTGATTCTCTTAATTGACAGTGGTGTCGTGCGGGTAAATGTGTCCTCAAAGTAACGGGCTCGGCTCTACTCAACTCCTATGAGCTTTCAAGTGTTGGAAACAATGGTAATCACGATGGCTTTTCTGGTGGCTCTAATCATTTGCCCGGAAGTGAAACAGCAGCATATGTCACACAAAAGGCATTAGATGGTGGTTGGGGAAAATGGTCCCCGTTTACAGACTGCTCCTCAGCTTGCCTCTACTCGGATGATGGGACGTTGACCATGGGCTCAACTGGGGTGAGACTGGCAGCGAGGCGATGCGACAGTCCAAGGTATGCATATCGTGCTATTTATGTACACTCTATCTTCGTTTCATGTCGTTGGTTGTGTGATTGTGTGTGCCGTATTGGCTCGTTTTGTCAACTTTGAGTGACAACTGAATCGACTTGATTTTTAGAATTCAAATGATATTCATGTTAATATATATTTATTTAATTCACATGGAAAGACCGGAGAATGGAGGTAGGCAGTGCAGTGGACCGGATAGGAGATACAAGTCATGCGCAGCGCATAAAGTAAGCTATTTTCATTGGGATATGCAATAATTTCATATCGCAAAAGCCCACCATAATGAAAACAATATTTATGTGATTCTCGCACGCAAAGATATGCACAAAGAACCCAACCCGAACAACTGTATCCCAATATGCTACTGAGGTATGTAGCCGAGCTGCTCAAGTGGATACGGAACTTACTGGACGTGGATACATGTCAAGCTCAAATGATCGTATGAATTGCATTTTTCATTTTTTCGTATTAATTTCGCATGCAATATGATTTCCGTTTTGGGGATTTTTAACAAGTATATTCGTACATAAAGTTGGAGATTTTGTTGAAGCGAATGTGTATTTTATAAATGTAGTATATTGCAGTTGACATAGGTATATAACTTTCTAACAATAATCATACTCTATTTTTTGTCTTGAATGAAAAGCGGAAAGAGCGTGCTCCGTTTGGTGTGAAACGAATGACAGTAGTGGACCACGGAGCCGAGGTTGGAGCTTTCCTGATGGAACGAGTTGTAAGATCATGTCCTTGCCAAAGAATGCTCAAACGTTTTGTGTTGCTGGAAAATGCCAGGTACGGAACGGATATTACTTTCTACAACAAAGCGACCCCTTTCCAAATATGTATGCTATGTTACGGATTTAATATAGGAATTCACGTGTAACCCATACTCACACTTCCGCTTGTCTGAAGACGACTGTGCCTTTTCGAATTCAAACGATGTAATTCCGAATTCCAATAAAAATAGCCCTGACTGGATTGGGAGTAGTAGCGGAGTGAAAATAAATCACAGAAGTGGGAAAGTAGGTTGGTCGGATTGGGAAATTCAGAGTGACTGTAAATTGGCATGCTTAGCTCCTGCCAAGGGATTGCAGCTCGTGAAACGACAATGTGCGGCAGATGATGCTATATGTGGTGGCCTATCTCTTTCCGTTAGACTATGTAAACCAGATAAATTTACCGTAAGTTTCAACAACCACGCGTGACAATCATGTAGCGTGAAATGTGCAATGCAAAATGCAATCATAATACCGTAGTGTAATGCATTGTGCAGTTAGTTGTAACATATATATCACTACCTCAATATACGTTTTAACTCGGAGCTACAACTACAAACTTAAATCCTACATGACGCGAAATAAAATTAATTTTTCAAGGTTCAATCCAATGGTTGTTCGAGATTGCAAACGCCGTTTGAGTATGCCACAAAGATATGTAGCAAGTATGCGGACAAAGTAACAGGTCTGTCTGGAATTGGAATGCAGCTATCTCCGACAAAGGGTAAAATTAATATTTAAGAAAAATAAACATCATGAATATGCATGTATGCTTTAAGAAAATTAGCAACCAGTATCAGATACAGATCCACGTAATTTCTTACTACTACGAACCCACTAACTAAACACAGCAAATACTAACAATAAATCATTTTGTAAATCCATATTATAATGCATACCTATGTTGTAACCTGTTTGAAATCAATAAAACACAAATTACGGACATTTTTCCTATTCAGCGGATAGTGATAGACCATGCCAAATAGGATGTCAGGATGCCTCCATAGCGTACAGGTACTTTTATTAATTATAATTAATTACCTATTTACTTATTAGTATTAACTAATTAATTAACGTAAATAAATAAACCCAAAACTCAATACAGATTCTACATGGTAAATGGGGAAGAAGGTTGGTTCCCAGCTGGGACGGATTGCTCAAGAGGAGACCAAGACAAGAAGGCTTATTGCATGGCTGGAAAATGCATTGTACGATTATATGTTGTCATTATCTAGTCATTTCTCAGAACACATTAATTTTAATGATTTAAGTTTTGGTAAACATTTTTTAACTTCATTTCAAAGGACTTTGGGGACGATGATACTCCCATGTACCAAATCAACAATAACATGATGAGCTCACTATTTCAACAAACACGAAATAAGCGGCAGGCCGTGTATAACATAATGGAACCCCTCCAAACTGATCCTGGACTGGACGAATTACGCTTAAAAGAATTGGTTCATAAGTTTTCTCAAGAAACTGGTACAGCAAACTTACTTTAAAATCAGCATTGTTCAAATAAACATGATGTGTGATGTGCAATAGGGCTATGCTATGCATTGTTGTTAATATTAATATATGTATTTTACTTTGCATGGAGAATAGGCAACTATCCTTCACTAGTACAAAGATCACGGTCAATAAGTCAGAGACGGAGTGATGACGGATTAGTAGATTTTTCCAGACCTGTCGTTATTTCATCTCCAGTCACCCCATCATCCCTTTCGTATTCTTCTAGCATTAGAAGTCGAACAAATAGCCCATACACATATTCTAATCCCCCTAATACCAACAGTTTGTTCGTAACAAAGAAACAACCTTCCGCAGACTCCTTTTCCAAGAATGATCATCTAAGGGGGAGAAGTTTGGATATGGATTTCGTTGATGTGAAATCTGAGTGGTGGGGTGCAAAGCCTACTGCATCGTCTTTTGCTCATCGCTCTGGTCAACCATCCTCGAGGGATGGAGAGTTTAGCTTTGTAACAGGAGGATTTACATCGCAACCGATTGAAGGAAGCTATTACGAGTGGAGAAAGATAGTGTCTGACTGTTCCGTAGTATGTGGGACTGGTACGGTTTAAATGCAATGAAACCATATAATATTGTTATCTTCCCCATGCATGATATGTCTGAACATTTCCTTCGAATTCTCTAGTTTATTTATGAATTTTTGGTCGTGTAAATATAGGAATTCAGGAGGTTATCGTACAGTGCGTGTCAGGGGACACAGTCGTGAATGACTCTTTGTGCCATGGAAGACCTCGACCTGGTCACTCAGGTTATATTAGTTGTCACAAGTCTGACTGTGGTCGGTCATCGTCTGATGTGGCTAGTGGAAAGGGCTCACATGTTTGGAACTGGATTCAATCTATTCTTCCTCCAAAGAATATGAGCAATGATGGAGGCAGTCGAAGTTACTAAAATTTGACTGACTTGTATACATTTAAGAAGAAAAAAAACAATCCAGAAGATGCAGATGAACACTTTATAATAGACGCCGTGTATATGTTGTATTTTTATTGTATTTTATGTTAGAGTTGAAGGATGCAAACTGCCTACATTTTGCACGCATTCTACGGTTATTTTTAACTTTTATCCATTATAAGCAAAAGTTTAAAATCAAGTAAAACGGGTAGGAATTAATTATATATAGCTCCTAAATTGTTAATATTTCTTATTAAAATTAAGCAAAACATGAGTGTTTTTACTATTTGGGACACGAATACGAGAGAGTATTTTTGAATGTTGTTTCAAAAAGTATCAATTTAATGTTATTCGTTATTTTTAACAGCAAGCACTGCTACAAAATATACAGGATAAAGCCTAAACTGTGATTCCTATGTATAAAGTTAATTTTATGTTGATATAAATGATCGTGTGGTACTTTACAGAAATAAATGCTTTAAAAGCAAAACGTTTGAGGAAATGAGGATCTTCGTTTGGATTTGTTCACAAGCATAATGCTGTGGTATAGGTATGTATTTTTATTGTTCTGCACCATTGATGAAAGAAGAAGAAGAAGAAGATTAAGAACGTTTCAAAGTACGTTTAAAAATGAGTCAACTACAAAAAACAAAATTCATCTGTGTATTTCCACTCCTAATCTTCTCTCGTCGTTTAGATGCCTTCGTGATTTAGGGTGGTGTTAGGTCCACTTCATGCATGCATAGTTCTTGTACGCAAGTACAAGGTATTATTGGACTTCTCTCCCCAGAAAACATAAACTAACCTTTCAGAGTAGATGTGAATGCGTAATCTTTATGTAACTGTAATGCTAGCGCAGCAAGATTTAACGCTGAGATTTCTTCATCTACATACATTTTACAGTTAACATCATACTGCGGGTCCTAGACCTGGAGAATTTTTGTCTATAAAACGTCAACAACTATACTGTCGCCATTTTATTAGGTTGCTGCTTTATCATGGTAATTCGATATCTTCTTACGCGTCACATATTTCTCACTTACAATTAGATTGTTTCATAGTAGTTCTGTCCCTTTGCCCGCAACACCACTAACACCAGTTGCAGTTCATGAAAATCTCTACACGAATCAGTAGTCACAAAGTTGCCATCCAGTAATGTACGCTATGATTTGGTGGATTATCGCTGGATATATGTATAATATTATGAAGAAAAACTATTAACAAAGTATGTGCAATTACAGCAGTGCGTCCAAAGTGAAGGTGAAACCTATATTTTATAACTAAAGACTTATTACAGAATTTTTTAGTTCCCTGCACTGCAATTTTTGTATACTGACTGTGTATACCTGATATAATTCTTATCCTTAAACCAACCTCTCTGTTCTCGTGCGAATTAAAAAGTGTCCGTGAAAATGACGAAGCGCTCGAAAAAAGTTAAACCTCCAAATTCCAATAAGTGCGTCACGTCCAAATATTCCCATTGGTCTGGTCATGACTATCTTGTAAGCATTGTTTTACTCTGTGGAGTGGCGGATTTAGTAAGCATTTTTACCAATATTTCCATGAAACAACACTTTTCCTATGAAAACTGTATATAAGTAAGTAGGATAAATTTCTCTCTAAACTAAAATTCTATTTGGATTTGGATTACAGCTCCTAGGATGTAGTGGGGTTTACGCTGCATCAGTAATGTTGGAAGCTATTAGTACGGTGGAGTCCATGTATCGTATTGTGCTTCCAGAGTTGGGTAAAACGCATTTGGAGTTAATGGCACAAGTGCCCGAGTATGAAAGTAAGTTGCTCGTGTACTTACGTATTGTATACTGTTCTTAACCAATATTTTTATTGTTTTCATTAAATTGAAGCTAATGTGTATTTTAACAGTCGAGTGGGACGACCTTATGGACTCTTTGTACTATGTCATGGTGGTTTTAAAGGGAGCTTTCATTTTAACGCTGGCTGTGTCCATTTCATGTATTGCTTTCTCAATGATCCTCATTGTCGGAATTCTGAAGGTATGTCAATGAAATTCTTGTCAAAGTGCTTATCGGAATCCTTACCATGATCGTGTTTTATTTTGCTCAATTAAGAGTGTGTCCCAAACAGAAATATACGTACAAGTATGTAAATCTAGTTTTTATAAACTATTTCTTGCAGAAAAGCCGCACTTGTTGTAATCTTTGGATCTTACTACACATTCTCATCTTCCTAATTTCCGGGGTCTTGATTATTATCGAAATTTCTGTGGATTATTTCGAGTTTAATGGTAGGACTTGGTTGCTGTTGATCAGCTATGGGGTCTTCAGGATTGGCGTCATGTGCGGTATGAGCAGCTTCGCAAGAAAAGTTCAGCAAGAAAGTGAGTACTATGCTGACCAAGCCGGAGAAACCGGGAAGTAATTTAACTGGATCTTGATGCATTACATGATCGTATGAACGTGAATACATTTTTATACATTTGTACTATTATCAGTCGAAAAGTATATTCTAGTAATAAGTTTACTTTACGTTTTGTGGTCCTCATGTTCAATTACTAATGTACGGTCATGATTAATATTTGTTTTTGAATGATTTGTTTCTGCTTTATATTTTATGTATTTTATTTTAAATCCCCACATGTGCCACAAATATGCCAACATAATAAAGTGGTGAAGGTGAAGGTTGTTTTACTTTGTTACATATGATTTTTGGAATTTGAATCTTGCTTAATTACAAGGCTTCCTTCGAGGTTGGCAGTATTGGCACAGCAATTCCTTGAAATCCAAACTTTCCACTTATGATTTCACCAGATACCAGATAAACTAAGGACGTTTTCTGGAGACCCAAAAGTTTGCCAAAGGGTTTCAAATCGTCCACCTTCACACAATGTGCAGTCGCTTTTGAAGTAACACCTCCATTTCCATTAGCAGTTGGTCGTTCGGTTTTACAAAACACCTCAACAATAGCTATGGTAGGTATTCCATCGTCCGACTGGGAAAGTTCTATATGCTGGTGGCAAATCTGGATTTCACGTTGAATCCACGGTGGGACTATGATGGAGGTAGAGAACTTTATATCCTCCTCCGTTTCCCAATGAAACTCATTAGGACGTAGTACAGTTGCTGCTACTGTACCGGTAACATTATCTCCCAATTCAATGTAGCCAGATGACCACGGTGCCGTCATCTTTGCACCTTTAATAATCAATTTGGAGAACTGATTGATGTTTTCTGGTAACTTCAAAGTGATATCTCCTTTCACTTTGGACTTGTACTTAATTTTTTGGAGGCTTTCTACAGAACCACGGTTAATAAAAGTGAGATTCCTCTCTTCATTACCGAATTCATGGTCACAATCGGTTTTCATTAGAAGTGGCAATAACCCGTCGTGAATTAGGGAGCGTGTATCTAACTCAATTTGAGTGATTTTCGCCTCGACTTCAGCTTCAATTGGATGAAAAGTGAAGAGTGTGTCATCCCACCACTCATTCCCTTCCTCGTATTTCGTCCTGTATTTCAGGTCATCGCTGACTTCAACTTGAAGATAGTTTGCATCATCCCCATGAGCTTGGTTAGTCCAAGTCAGAAAATCGTTTCCAAAGGCTTTTACAACCATGCGGTATTTTCCTGGCACTGTGGTTGGAACTGGTTTCCATAAATAGTTTTCGTTGCTTTCTACGTCTCCAGTTAACTGTGCATTGCGTCGTATGACAACGTGTGAATAGGTCAAATCATTCGCTGCTTTCTCCCGACTCCATGTTGCAAAAGCGTTTGAACTAACAGAGTCCATATAACGATTTCTAAGGGTATACCACCCGTCAATATTTGAAGGACTAAAGTACCACTGAACTTCATTATACTGCTGTCCACCAACCTGGTAACGTGGGTTTTTAGCAATGTTTTTTTGTATTATAATATAACGATGCTGACCAGCCGTATTCTCTCTGTCAGTGGTTACTTTCAAAAGGCCGTTAGAAAAGCGGTTTAAGCCAATTTTGTAGTAAGTCCCAGTGTATAGACTTGTTCCATTAATTGGCGTTGATGGAACCAGTGGCATCGAGTCTACCGTATTAGTTGAAGCTGGCAGTTTGGCGGTGCTTCTCTCCTCTCCATGCAAATCGCTGAAATTCGTATTCAAAGGCATGTTAATAATGCAATCTATACATATTATTTTATCATGCATGCTTTTAAGTAAAAGGTTTAGTTACATTTCCACATCGCGGTATTCTAAATGTAAGGAGTTTCGAAGGGATGGAGGTGCTTCATGGAATAACTCTTCTACAGCAGACTGCGATGCCAAAATGTCTACCGGTTCTCCAATTTGTCCGATCCCATTCCAAAATATTAACTTGCAAAAAAAAACAAGAACAAGGTGAAAATTTTCAGGTTACGAATAAGTGTTGATAGTGCAGTGTGAAGATCGATTTAATTCGCAATATACAAGACTCTTTCAATATCCATAATTTCAATTTTCTGATGTAATTACTCACACTGGGCTCAGATTTCTGGTATTTCCGAAGGAAGTCCAAGTGACTGGTTGATGCCGGCACAACTCTGTACAACTTTCTGTCCTTTATTTCAATATCATGGCCATCATGGGTGTGAATAGGAGAAATAATTGCAATTAGTATAAAAACCGAAGTAATTAAAAGAAAGCAAGAAGCCATATTGTTCTCAACCGAAAATCTTAAATTTAAAATGGACAATTCTTGAAAATGGACTGGAACATAAAAGCTAGAGAAAAATAAAATGCTCCGTGCGCCGTAAGGTCCATTTGTGGAATGAAAAATTAGCTACCCTAACGCGAGTTTTAAAGAGATAAAATATTACGTGCGATGAACTATATTACGTCATAATTTATCTGTAAGGTGTGTAGTTTTGGTATGGGTATATCTATATGGTATTATTGGTTTATATTATTTAGGTATATAGAAATAGAAAACTTAACCTTGTGGGATCAGAACAAAAACAAGCAGACGCTTTCCTGACCCTGGCCCAAGGTGACTCACTGTCACTTTTCTTAGAATAGTAATTATTATTCATAATACAGAGTAATATGCCTCATATGTCATTCCAAACTTAGCATTCAAACCTCATTCTATCATCATCATCATCAACAGCATTCATCAACTTTCTTGATCAATGCGTCTCCTTTACTAAAATGCATAATATTCTCATTATATAAAAATGCCAACGTCGAGTTATCTTTTTCGTTTTATGGTCGTAAAGATAGTGGCGGTGGTGAAGAATGATGATGGCACTGAAAAATGTTTTTTTTAGATAAGTTTAACTAAAACATGTTGTAATTTATTTTTTAAAAGTCTCCGCATTTTGATTTAATGTCGATTGTACGTTACATTCCAAGAATAATGTCCAATGTCAACCAATGGCTGACGGAACAAATAACATCAAAACACTACGTCAATATAATTACCCAGTAATAGTCGCCTAATTAGAAGCAATTACCCCTCGATAACCAAAAGTTCCTCTCATCTTCCCCGGTGCAACAACAACAACTTCTGTCGTTCGACTTCCCAATACTGTTGGTACACCGATAACCTCTAAACTTTCAAATTCTCCCCTCACATCAATTGCGTCGAGTGTGTCAAAGGCCTCCTTCGACTCCCAAAACCGTGTAGTCATTTCATCCAGTTGGCGCATAGGAAATGCGGCAGGCAAACTTGCATATACAGCTTTAGATGTTCGGTCATTCATTCGAAAGGTTTTCTCCGATACGTCAATAAACACTGACACGTCAACTCCCTCCTTATAATTATTAAAGTACTCCATGCAAACCCTGATCTCGGTGGTTGTCCAAGGTGGAATTATTATCTCAGAGTTGATCCCACTCTTCTCGGTTGTGGTCAATTGAACCTCACCACTCCCAGGGTTTCTCCATGCACCCGAAAATTCCACGGAGTTTGCATGCCACGGAGGAGAAACTGAGCCGCCAGAGGATTCACTAATTTTCACACTTGCATTTGCGAACGGTTGACCCAATTTCAAGGAAAGCTGTCCTTTCCCAACCAAATCGTGCTTTATCAAGCGAACCAACGGAGTCGAATCCACGTTTATAAACACAGTTGCAGGGACTGTGTCACAGTTTATTTCCGTGAATCTCCTCATTTCCTCGAGTTTTGGAAATAGATGCAACTCAATCATTTTGATTTCTGCAATTAGTTCTGTCTCTAGAGGTTCAAATCTGAAGAGGGTATCATGATACCAATCTTCCTCCTTTTCGGAATAATTATAACCACGCTGGTATTCGAGATCCGGGTTCAAGTCAACCTTGATGTAATGAGAGTCAAAGTACTTTGTCCAAGACCAGGTTACAACCCCCTTCGGAACAGACTTTATACGCAATTGGTAATATGGGCTGTCCGTAGGTTCATTCTCGGGATGGATTGGTTTCCAGAGAGCTTCGTCTTGTGTGCTTGAGCTGGGATGTGGGTTTAGAATCACGTGGTAGCTTTGATCTTCTACAATTTCTGATGTGCTCCAGGCTGCATTTGCGTTTTTAACCTCGCGATTCCGAAAAATGTAATATCCATCTACATCCGATGGAAGGAATATCCATTGAATGTCTTTGTACCAGGGGCCGTTCTTTTTATACTTTGGAATATGGTCTGGAGATGGGTCGATTTCCATGTAGTGCCACTTTTTTACTTTATGTTTTCTCTCAGTCCAGGTTACCCATCCCGAAGGGAATCTTTTCATTCCCAATTTGTAGTAGATCCCCGTAAATAGGTTAGTTCCAGGAATTGGTTCAACAGGAATGTAGGTTTCGACGGTAGTTCTACCTACAAGCACATCACACAACAGCAAACTTGCATATGTATTACTAAAGCAGTCAATCTTAATCTAGTAGATATAGGTAAGAAGATACCACGTATGCCATCATGCGCCTGCCGATTTGGAGATCCAGATTCTTGATTGGTACCCTAAAATATTAAATATTAATTGTTTTATCAAAGTACGAACAGTTTATTTGGACACAAACTCACAATCGGTAGTTGGAACGGAATATTTTGCGTAACAACATTGTACCAACTACGTCAGCATGATTTCTTATCAGTCTTACATTCTCTTTTTGACGGGTTGCAACTTTCGGCGTTTTGTTAGAACCTGCCGTAGCAGGTTCCACAGTAATAAAAATGGCTAAAGCGGTTACAGTAATGGTTAAAGCTGAAATCAAATAAATTTCCATTTTTAAACACGAAAATGGAGGCTGGCAGAAGAAACCTGAGATGGAAATGTGTATAAGTATCGAGTTCGTGTTATGAGAGATGCAACAGGATTACAGGATGGAGGAGCCTTGAAATGCTAATAATGAATTCATGTGAGCAATAAGAAAGTGTGGGATTCTGCTTCGGGGAGAAATATATATTTATTGTCATTTGCATTAAGGAATTTTGTTTAAAAAATTACTAACTACTAGATTCTAGATTCGTGTTTAAAGTTTAAGTCTAAATATGTAAATGGTTACACAGCACATACGAGCCGTCGTTTTAGCCAAATTGACTCAAGTAGTTTAGAATGTTTATAAGACATCATTGGGAACATATGAAATTAGACTCCTGAGATTGAGTACTTTTTCGCATTTTTTAAAGCACAGTAAGTAATAGTAGAATTAAGTATTTCAGAGGCAGCATGATGTGATGGGGTTGCTTTTGAATTATGCAAATTGTTACATTGTATTTTAGGATGTATTTTGACATTTTCTCCTTGGGAGATAATGAATGATTGAATATTCATAGCACATATTTCTAGTAGTCAATATCCAGCGGATCCAAACATTAAACAAACGGAAACAATTTGTCTTACGTTTGCTTTTAAATTCTGGTTGCCACTGATATTCCACATGCTCTGATCCATGATCAAAAATGATATTGTGTAATTGTTTGGTTTATTTACAATACAGTGTTCAGCGTACCTCCTTTTCTCGCTG
Organism: Dicranocentrus wangi; assembly: GCA_036850665.1. Lineage (NCBI taxonomy): Eukaryota > Metazoa > Arthropoda > Collembola > Entomobryomorpha > Entomobryidae > Dicranocentrus > Dicranocentrus wangi. Next base: position 33,874 of record JAANSN010000219.1, read on the forward strand.
TAGTTGGACTTCAATGTTAAAACATTACGCTGAAATTATGTTTCATGTATGCGTATAAGACAAGTTTCTTGTTAAAAAAATATTTAAATACAGTCACAGCGTTCGATTCTACCCATGATCCGGTCGATGACCAAGCCATGCATGTATTGTGTTGCGTACAAGTTCAAGGAGGTATGATGATATGATCTCTGTCGTACATCGTACATACTATGTATCGTTCTTCAACAAACTATTTTTATATTCTCATAGACAAGCTCGTCTCGCTCGTCGGCAGTTCTGCACATTATCATATTTATCCGTCATGACCGTCATCCAGCAGTTCCATACAATGATCAATGTACACAAGCAATATTAAAATTAAACTTTCCGTTGTTAGCTTTCATGAAATTCATACTTGTAATGAAAACTCAACACCGCAAAAGTTTACACTACACTGCAAATTGCATGGAGATAGTCAATAACGTATGCGATGCGAAAGATATTTTGCTAATCTTGTTCACATGCGGACCCCGAGCAGTATTCAAAGCCAGATGCAAAGGTCAAGATCTCTGTCTCTATCACAGAGAAATGGGATTGTCTTGCTTGAATTTTTTCCACAGTATTTCATGCGAATAAACCACTACTGGTTGTGCAAAAAAGGGATTATGCATACGCATATAATAAGGATGTTGTGCATAACTAATGAATTCATATAAATCAACCGTATAAGGCAATGAGATAATCCTATTGCTTGTGCCGAGCTTGTGCTGGTGACGGTGACTAAGATAGGACAGGACAATGAATTAAACTGCTTCATGTGCAGTATACAAGTTTAGTGTGTACATTTATTTTTGTGTTTATGTATATATGGTATTCAGTAAATGAAACAAAAACATACGTGCCTCGAAGCTCATCGGAGCATCATCCTTTCACACACGTTGTGTAAAATTCTGGTTGAAGTAAAAAGGTTGTTTTTTTGCCGTACATACGTTGCGTTGTGTGGTTTTATTTTACCAGCGTGTGCACAAACCTTGCTAATCCCTCTCATATGTGTCATTTGCTCAGTACGTCGTAAAACCTTTTATACGCACAATCCAAACAAAGATGAAAATATGATGGTGATTGTGTTGTGATGCTCTCTGGTATGTATAAAGTTTTTTATACCAAGTACCAAGACACGTACGTATTTCCGTTTGCTGGACAGAACCTATTTACAAGTTTATTAAGATTCGATATAAAGGAGATAAAACACTATTAGTCAAACTATGTAGGTTGCAAGTGCAAGAGACACAAGACGTGTCGTGATGCTGTGTGAAGTGAATAGTGTGGATGGTTTTGTTTCATTACGAACAAGTGTGTGCACACTTCCATGAGTATAGGTTGTGGTGCCACTTGAGCCAGTAGCTATAAATCTGCGTGTGATACATAACGAGCAGGAGGACCATATAGTAATTATGCACTGAGAGTGAATCTTTCAGACTAATTCATAATTCATCAAAATCTCTTCCAAATTGAATTAAATTGGAGTGAAACTTTTGTGCTTGGCCTGAGTGAGCTCCAAACTGCTGTTGTTATCAGGCTGTTATTTATGGTGCTCAGCTTCAGCTCAGCAGTTGATGGGTATACAAATACAATGTGAACCTGTGTATAAACTCCAAGAGCTTAAGCGAAACCTGGAGAGTTCAACCTGCTAGTCAAAATAGTGCAGAAAGTGAGCAAACACGTAGTTGATCACTAGTGTCCCAAATCCAATAGTATAAATTGTAGACACTTTCAGGTCAGTTTCCTTTGCTATTATTTTCCATGCTATCTGGCATGCAGTGGTTGAACCTTGTGAAACTCATCAGGAGAGAAAATACGCTGTTGGAAAATTGCCATTTCCTTTTTTCCAACAAAACAAAATGACTTTCTGCTGACATTTGGTCGACGCAATGATCAAATGAAATGCAAGTTTCTGATAATTGATTTTACACACACATTCCGTGGTAATTTGTCAGTATGGTTAGTGGATGCTGTTGTATGAAATCGCAACATGCGGTTTTCTTCTTTGCCGGAGTTTTATTTGTAATTACTTACATTTATATATATAATATACCTTTTAAAATAACACATCTGGAAAAATGTAAAAAAAAAGCTAAGGAATTTATGATTCTGAATCAATCATCATCATTATGCAGGTTGGCTGGTTCACTCAATTAATCCTGTCTGTAGATAGATTCATTTCCGCAGTACAATGGTCTCGTGACAATCCTGATCTCAGGGACGAAGGTAAATAAATACATACTATCAATGCTTACAATGCAATCTTATTAGTTGCTTTTGGTATTTTGGATGATATTGTATGTATATGTTAACTTTGGTGACGATCCTGTTGCTGCTACTCGCACGTTTCTGAAATCCAGTAACACAACAACAGTGTAACATGCACATGTACTTTACAAACAAGGCATGCAATTCTAGTGATGTTATTGCTACGTATTAATACATGCATGGTCCAAACTAAACCACACGCGATTGTTTTCTAGAAATCGTACATATCACGTCCAAACGTTGTGTTTTGTGTTTGTGCTGGCACGGGCAGCATTATACAAACTGTACTTTGTTCTGTTTTAATATCATTTTGTGTACCTGTTATTATGAGCCCTAATGTTGTTTTAATCTTCAGGAGGAACTAAGGTAGGCGTATCTGGCTTACTGGTCATCGCAGACTCTTCCGAAGCTGCATTATCACTTTTACTTCTATCAGCAACGTTTTTGGTACGTACGTAAAGACAGGTCAAAAGTGTTATGCACTTTGTGAACCAGTTATTAGCCTGCTTTATCACATTAATAACCCTTGTTGACGCGTCGTGCGAATGCAAACTTTCAGTTCAGCTGCTTTTTCATGAGTGTTATTTATGTCCATGATGTGGATCAAATGAACCAAAACGATTATTTTTGTTTATTTTTCTAAATATTCAATATTATTTCCTGTATGCCCAAACGTGCTTGTTTAAAGTTTCTTCATGTTTACGTGATGTTTCATTGAAATGATGTTTATTTTTTTAGAGAGATCTCAACAAACTTCAGCCGTGGTTTATTTTAACCGGTCTAATTCTGGTTGCTTACATCCCTTTAAGCATTGCATCTTGCTTTGTAGAAGTTACATCACAACCAGAGTTCATCCTTGCGTGGATTCTCGTCATACTGACATTATATACGATTTGGATAGCCAGAGAGTTTAAAAGGGAATTCTCGACTTTGTCAATGGAGCGACTTCTCTGATTGTCATATTTCACTAAATTATAGGTACAACTTCTACGAGCTTTTTATACACACTTGACAATCATGCTGCTTATTCATGTGCCTTATATTAAGTCATTTTATACTGTTATTACATTTAGGTGTCCTATATCATACGTATTATGTGTTCAGCGAAAACACTAAAAACTAAGTACCTAAGATAATTCTACACGCATTAATTTAATATGCTAATGTTACGTACATAATTAATAAAACTGTTTAAAGCGTTTACTTACAATGAAATGTACCTATATTTTTGACCGGTCAGGAAAAACCTGCATGCATCCATCATAATTACTTGATGCGTATGTGTGTAAAATGCAGAAGTTGCAGAAACCTTAGATTTGATTAAAAGGTTAACTATATTGACTAATCTAAGAAAATATCGGAGCCTTCGAATTTATACATGGCATATTTCTGCATACCACCATTGCTTATCTTACAAATTCACATGGGAATTCGAAAAGTAAATTGTTTCAGTTTCAAGACTAGAAAGTTTTATGAGGATTTTATGTCTTTTCTATAAGAATTTAAGAAATCCCATAACCATTTGACACTAAAAGGATCCGAGTTTATACTGCCTGTTGTAATCCAATTAAAGCAGAGCCAGATTCTTTCCTGTAATTGTTATACGCGTATTTTTGGTATACGCAATGACGGACAGCAAAAACAGCTCTAAACGAGCTTTCCAAAAGGCAAACGAAAACGATGTGCTATTCAGACGTGCCGAAATCTTCCATCAAATGCTCATGGAAGATTTTCGCTTCATGGAAGCAGCTCGCATGCACTCTGGGGAATATGAGGCAGCCACGCTCAGCACGGACAATTTATTTCGTAAGAAATCCCAACTAACTCCAACTCCACGTACACTTGCATACATTTATTATGTTGACCTGTTTAATTTCACAAATTACCAGCCAAACAAAAATTCAAGGAACTTATCGTGACTAATCCTCACGGATTGATAAATTTTGCAACATATTCTCATAAACCTCAAAGTGAGGTACAAATCTTATACTTAATCACAAAATATGTAATAAGTAAAACCAGCTCAGCACTTTATGACATAAATATTATGCAGGAACAAGAAACAAAAATTTTCAAGGCCGATATACGCTCCCTTCGATTCCAAACAAGGATGGCAAAGTATCCTCCATTTGACATTTGGTCGCACTGGGTTCTTAACACGAATGTGTTCAAAGGTGTCATGATTCTAGTAATTCTAGTGAACTCTGTTTTGATAGCTTGGGACCAGGAAATGGGTACAGGAGATGAGTTTCGGGCTACAAGACGATGGCTGGAAGCAATCGACTTTTTCTTTCTCTGCCTATTTGTTGCCGAAATTGTTTTAAAGTGGATGGACGACTTTCGGGGGTTTTGGTTAGAAGGTTGGAACATTTTTGATTTTGCCGTGACCACTACTTCCCTCATTCCACCAGTTTTAGATGTTCTCTATCCCGGGGAAGGGACTGACAATGAGGAGCTCGAAGGAAAAGGGATAATATCTGCAGTTAGATATCTGCGAATTATTAGAATCTTCCGGTCGCTCAATGTGGTCACGAGGCTTCGCAAAATTCAGATAATTTGGGAGGCTGTGCTGAAAACCTTCAGTGAGCTTATTTCAATCACTTGTCTTATGGCGATTTTCTTTTATATTTTTGCAATTATTGGAATCCACATCTTCGAACGGTTTACATCCTCACATTTGCCGGGACTCGAGTATCGAGACGCCTTTGAGGTATGACAGTGGAATTTTGACCAAGTTTTATGCTGTTTTATTTGATTAAAAAACTCTCAAACGATCGTTTACACTAATTGCAGAGTATTCCGAAGGCTATCGTTCATCTATTCCTTGTTTTCACAGTGGATCAGTATGAAGATCTACTGAATAGTCTTGTTAAAGTGTACGTTTTATTGGAGAGTGCTTTTATTTCATTTCGGTTCAGCATTGAACTATTTCTGAATAATTAGAATGTAGGTACTATATTGCTTAGAATGAACTATCCGATTCCTGTGGTATACATTCTCATTTGGATCTTGTTAGCTGGATTCATTTTCCAGAACATTTTCACTGGAGTAATGGGTAAGTTCAAACTTAACATCTTTCAGTATACGTAATACGCTTTATTATTAAGTCAATATGGAAAACATCATTTGCCTCTATGCTACAATCGAATACGTTGTACAATTTCTACTTATCTGTAATACCAACGCAGTAAATAACTTTCAAAACATCAGAGAAAGTCTGATAGAAGAGACTTCCGAGATTCAGCAACACCGGAGGATTGGCTATGGAGCTGTCCTTTGATGATGACGAGTATGAAATATAAACCTATCTGCATATAAGTGTTTGTTCAGGGCATTCAAATCCATTAATGCTTTCAAGTTTAATTAAAAGTATGATATAATACTTAGGAAAACGGATGAAGGGATGGAAAACAAAGAGGATACCCATCTAGGATGGGAAAAAGACACATTTCAAAATCTTCAGATTCTGACTGCGTTAGGAGAAAATTTGACGCCCACGATATGGCCACGGTAGACACTTACGCAGGGAATTAGTTTGATTGAGAATTGAAAAAGTCTTCGCAAGCTTATCAGTAATCATTTTTATTTTCGCATTTACATAAAGGGATACACTATTTCAATACTACATTCTCCTAGAGGCTATAGCGAGCAGTATTGACGAAAGAAATTACATACTACGGCAACTTGGTACATCTTTTGGATTTATCCAATTCTAGCAAGATTACCTACACTTTCGCTGTCGTCAAACCTTGAAAACTGCTTATAGTTATCAACTAGTTTACATATTAATAATTTTGTTCATTGTAGATCAAGCTTTAGTGAGACATATGGATCCATGAACCAAGACTACAGTGAAAAGACACACAACTTTAACTTTCTGTAAAAAGTACAACCTTTTGTGATACGACAAAGGGGTTGGTAATCCAGCTACAAACCATAAGTAACTAATGTGATACTCATACTTATAATCATTTACTAGTATATATTACGCATTAAATCCGTTCTGTTTTATGTCACTTAACCGATTTAATTCCATCCAACGCTGCAATTTGGGGCATCTTGTTAACGAATGTAATTAAAACTTAAATAACGTAACGGAAGCATTCTTTCGATAATCAAAAAGGTGATACTCAACGCAACCCCTACAGCTAAAACCATGAACGCAGTGAAAACATCATTAGGTCCCAGTGCATAGCCAGCATTGTCCGACGCCTCCTGACAGCGACGTTTAAACGAGTACTTCATTCGAAGTCTCCATAAAACTCCAGGCTCGCGAATCATTATCATTCTACATCCAGGGAAATGATAAAGAACTGATTCATTTACCAATTAATTACGCGCGTTGAGATATGTAATGATATGAATAAGGTGTCCACTCACGCATAGCGAAGAATTTCTCTGAAAGGGGAATATTTCTGAACAGGATATCCCAGCGGAAAGCCATATTTCAATATAGGCAAATCCTTTATGCTGCATATAAGTTTGTCATCTTTGGTGAATTTCAGCAAATCGTAAATTGTATCCCTTGTTGTGATAAATGCATACGGATGATGCAGCAAGCGATCTAATCCAGCGGAAACGTTCAGATATCGTTCAAATTCCTTGGATTTTTCTAAACGCTTATAAAACTTGGACATGGTGTCATGCGTGTTATTCTGCATATAATATTGGGAATCATAAATAAAATCCCAATCATAAGCGACTAGTCATACTAAATCAGTATTTAAATCGCCAGTTGTATTGGAATAATTACTTGTTCTAGAAGATTAGAAATGAAACCTTGTCTTATGCCAACGTGTAAATTGCTTTTAAGCAGTTGCAATGGATTTTGTATTGGATCAATACGAAGTGATAATGTTGACACAATCGCTGCAGAATATCCAGCATATGCAACCACACCAGTAAATGACCCCGAAATAAAAATTGTCCGCAGAGAGCCTGCTCTAGGGTGCTCATCCCATCCTACATAGCATGCAAATACATGATTTCACAATTCCAAGAAAATGGTATCTATTAGACTAGACAGCCAGACCACATGTATTTACTCACCTTGCTGACAAGCCGCTCCTAATGCCCACATAAAGGAATCCTTGGTAAAATCTGGCTCCGGTTCTTCATTGTCGGCATCATTGCAAACATCCATTTTGTACCGCTTCCGAATTAGGGAAAATAAGATCATGCACAATGCCAGAACTATCCAAGTGGTAACAACTGCAGCCCAAAGCGTGGGCTTAAAAGGTTGCGCAAAAATATCCCGAATAGAATTGAGATCCGGTGGCTTGAAAAATGCATTGATGCTGCAAAATTGATGTAAAATTCAACATCATAGGGCAAGCATATATTTGAACGCTTAAAAGCTTGTACAAATTATTAACAAAGTTACAGATGCTCATCTGCTGGAGGCAGAAAGCCGACTACATTTGCTCTCTCGGGTTGAAAAATACTAATCGATATACCAAGATCTGCTTTCCCCTCAACTACCTGCCCAATTGCACCAGTCCACATATTTGTGCTAGGAATACGTGCGCCAAAGTCCTTCGACAACATTGGTTCCACGCTAGCTCAAAGAATAAAAGTAAACTAAAATCCTGAGTCCCGTAAATACAAAAATCCCTATCAATGACTAAAAAAATCATATTTTACGTGAAATTCAATAGTTGCTTCAAAATTTCAAGCATTGATCCTGAAAATCCCTCCGTGCTGAATGAAACCGTTCCATTAGAACTTTTGTACACGTAAATATCGTCTGTCATCTCCGTGTCATTCTACTCGGTTATGTATTCAAACAGTCTATCTACGATTTCATATGGATTGTACAATTATAAAGAAAGTTGCTTATGTACACTTACAACGCCCGTGACCTTCAAATTTCTCTGGTGAAAATTAAACCGTCTTAACGCCGGGCCTTTACAATCTCGGCAATTCCATAGAATCACTCCATCATTGAGATTACGAAATACAGTATGATTTCCAACCATATACGTTTCATAAATTGCACTCGTTGTCCCATTATCACCTTGTCCATTTGAGTCGGAGAAGTTTATGTGAAAAGTGAAGAACAGATTTGAACTAGCCTTAAAGTTTTTTACCACTCGTAGAAAAGCTTCTCCAGTTGAAATGGAGCGAAGGTCATCTTCACTCTGCAATGTTGTTGGCCATACAACAATCGTCCATATTCTTCGAGGATCAAACTGTTTAGAGCTGTTACCGACCTGTATATGAAGGAAACGCAAAGTAGGGTATACGCCAAGTTTCTTGAGTGTATTAAATAGATGTATGCGGAATATCACAATGCGGATCTTATGCTTACAAATTCTACCACTTGCAAAGTTGACTCCTCAGTTTTCATATAGATGATTATAGCTAGATCTTCAGTAGAATGGTGAAAAGGTTCAACACTCTGCCAAAACTCCAACGTATTGTTCTCACTATTGAGTTCTTGAAGAAAAGTGGCGTTGATGAAAGTTGAGTAAAGGAATCTTTGAGCAAACCCCTCGTGGGTGAGAGCTAGATAATACATTCGGTACAAAACCCCTATATTTTACCCCGAATTACTTTACGTTGGTGTTTTAAACGAACGGTTTTTGCTTTCCAAAAATTGCATGCATTATCAACCATCATTGCGCAAAATTATCGCGAACTTCTATCGATAGTGATTATAACAATAACAATAACTTACTGTCAATTTCCAAATCTCCAAAGATGTACATGTCCCGATGAGGTACAACTTCTTTGAGGATATCGGGGAGCCGAAATCCAAGCAAGTTTGTGCATAATTGTATTTTAACTAATAAAAGAACAATTTCAATGTTCGCCATATTTGAGTTTATTACTTAAGTTTTCTTAATCAGTGCATTTTTAGAGCCTTTCTGAGTTGAATTTATGCAGGCGACACACTTTCCTTCTCGATGCATTCCTTTCGTGAATCTGTATCGTATTCGTAGGACGGTGAAATGCGTAGAAGTAAGAACACACCGGAATTTAAAAGCTGCTACGTTTATAGTAATAATATTCAGAGAAAGTGAGTTTTCTCAAGTACTGAAAACTCTGACTCAAGTATATTTAATTATTTATACTGTTCCTGGTAAACAACTTATCAGCCATAATACTATAGAAGATGACAACTACTGTGTCAACGTTGAGGTGGGTGTATGGGGTGTATTGAATTGCAATAGGTTAGGTATATAATATTCGTTTGGTTGGAGCACTGTACCAGCGTTGCTTTTATGAGATAAGACGTAATTCCAATGGCCTGCTATTCCAGTTCCATCAGAGTTTTTACTACAAAGAACTTCCAAATTCCAAAATGAAATGAAGGATTATAGTCATTCGTGTCATAAAACCAGCTCCCTACGTTATTGTATCAATGTCATTTCCTTTTGAAGAGATGAGCTTAATAACAGCATACACTTCCAATATAAGCTTGCACGAATATTGTTATTTATGGGTAAAGTCCAGCAGACACGGCCCGCAGAATAACTGGGAAATACCTTTGTCCACAATTTACACAATGAGCAACTTTACTGACTGTGAGTGTGAAAAATAAAGTCCACTTGGGAGCCATTCTATATAGCACACAGCACATATTCTTGAAGGATTTTTTCCTTCAAAATTACCCGAATGCAATATGAATTGTAAGAAATTGGAGACGGTTTTGGAGTGTAATAAATTTTCCAGAATTCAGTAGCTCTATTGTCAAACTGAAATACGGTACGGTCGACTAAGGTTTTTTGCAAGAAAACTGCATGTCTGGCTGGGATCGAAGTTGTTTGAGATGAGGGTTGTGTGTAAACTAATGGCCCATGAAATGAGACATTATTGTCACATTCGTAGAGGTAAACTTTGTTACGCACAACGCTTTCCTTGTGTTAAGAAGGGAACAACGATGCATATGGACAGGAGGAAGCGTGTGGTGCAGCAGGTGTACTTTTAGGGTATACACCTTTGCGAAATTCAAAACAGCCCATAAACTGCATTCATTGTTTTTAACGTAATATCATAATTTTCCATCATAAAAGCATCCACTTAAACCATATTTACATGATCTTATCTCACATAAATGTCAATTTGCATGCAAATACCCAAAAAGAACCACGTAGAATCGCCTCCATCGGCAGTTTGTGTACCGGCGAATAGTGAATGGGGGAACGTGAATTTATCGACAATTTTACATGAAAACACGCATCCTCTATTTTAGACAAAAAGAAAAAGCTGACAAAATATTTGATATTACAACAGATATTGATTATAGCTACAAATATGTGTTTTCGATAATCTACTCCTACCGACTTTTGTAGTTACGTTAAACCAGGTTGTGCATAGCCGTAAAAGTACACTCAGATAAGGATAGACTAACAATAAACTAAATACTTCCGCACATTTTTGTTATATAGTAATTCCTATATTTACCTACTAGGATGATCCTTTTGCCATTGTTTCATTATTATTATTACTACTATCGTGTACCGCTGTTGCTGACTTGGAAGTCCAAGCGAAACGATCAAACATGAAGTCGTATTTTTTAACCAACTCTTGAGCTGTAACTGGCCAGTTTTCCAAATCTTGCATGAGAACGTCAATCATTTCTTGATTACGACTCTGGAGAGTTTTTGTGTGCCAGGTAAGTACCTTATAAAAATGATATTTTAATAGGTCTTAGTCTTGTCTTGTATGAATGTAGGTTTGTATATATTTTTAAAAACAACGAGATTACTCACCTCTGTTGCATTTGCTGCTAGTGGTTGAAAATCATGTGGTGGAACTTTTAAGGTGCTGAGGAAAATAGTTTCTTCATAACCTTGAATCCAGGGAATGTTGACCTTTCGATCCTGTTTAATCAAACGAAAATGTAAAGGAAAAGAAATAAGGTTTGCATGTTAATAACAACGCTTGTCAATCCTTTAGGAATACAAAAAACTTACTTGGTGAATGAGCTCACAATTAACCGCAATGCTTGCGAAATCCACTGGAAATTTTCGGTTTGCCACCCAGGCATCAAAGAAATCTATTACGACACCACTTTTGTTTACAACTGGGCTACTTACGGTCCACTGGGTGATGGCTCCAGTTGGCCATATGGACACTGTCTTTGTGTTTTGCATCTTTAATGTTTCACAAAATTACTTACGGATTTATCCCTTCTACATACAAACTATAACTATATAATATAAATACCCATCATTTGTGGATAATGCGTACCTGCCGGAAGATGTCGGAATCATATGTCTGCAAAAATAATTTTTCACAACGGTTCACATTTTTACATATCACTCCAAACTTTGTTCATAAAAATTCAGTTATATAGAAATTAGAATATAATAATATTTACGTTGTCATCGTCTGCAAAATAAACCACTCCCTTCAACTTCATCTTTCTGATGTAGTGTATTGCGGTCCTTCTGGCGTCCACCCCTTTAGGTTTGAATATCACCTTTTGAGTTTTGGATCTCGGCCTTGAACGGATTATAGTGAAGGGGACGGAAAATTGGGAGTCCTTCTGGCGTCCACCCCTTTAGGTTTGAATATCACCTTTTGAGTTTTCGATCTCGGCCTTGAACGGATTATAGTGAAGGGGACGGAAAATTGGGCTATAAACTCTTGTAACTTATCCAGGTGAGTTTTGTGATTTGACGACTTTGTATAATCGTCGACAATCAACCAGTGCACAAATCTTCTCGCTGGATACAGCGCTTGGGCCATCCTAGTCAACTCGGCATACTGGTACGGATTGCGGTATGTTGGTGTAACCACCCACACGCGTGGAAGTGGATTTGACTCCCTTTCAGTTTTGAGCCAAGGCCATATCGTTCCAGGCGGATCGGCTGGAGCTCCAGTTCCATCAAAATGGGTCACGGTGGAGGCAGGAACGTGAACCTTTTTAAAATCATTGCTGGCGTCCGCTTGAATACTAAAAAGGTTACTCTTGGAACTTACTTTGTGTATGTCTGACTCGGATTGCAGCCCGTGACGCTTTAGAAAGACGAGTCCGTTTTCATCCCGAAAAACAGCCGTGCGTAAAGGTGAGTTTGGCGGAGGAGTAGTGTGATGTCCTTTTGTGCGAAGATTCTCTTGTGCCCAGAAGAATGCAGAGACTAAGATGAAACCTGCCAAGAATGGGGCGACACATTCCTCCAGGAATTGCTTGGTCCTGCCTTGACAAAGTAGCTTTCTTGGAATTCCCAACTTCATTATTGTGAGAGAGTTGATTATGTGGTTGCAATCCAATTTTTATGTATAGTACTTTTAAGTAAATATATAGTGACAAGATGAGAGAAATGAAGTTTTGCGAAAAACAAAATGCGGTATTCGTATTATGAAAGTGAAGGCGATGAATTGTAAGAATGTTTTCGACATCCCCCGCCATGTGCTATACAGAGGTAGGTGGCATGGCAGGTCATGTAATTTTCCATACTAAATGTTGAGCATGTTAAAAAAATATATAAGGCATAGGTATTGTGCGAGAGGTTTTTAAACGGTTTTAATTTCGAGTCTCAAAATCTCAACACTGCTCATCATCAACTTCAACAATAACTATTATTAACATTCACTTTATTGCGCAATATATGTATATGACTGCTGCTGATGCGTATGCGGGAGCATCCTTCGTATCATCTCCGACGAGGAACGAGTCCAAAGTCCAATCCGTTAGTGGAAATTGGAACAAGACAAAACGGACGACTCGCCGATAGACTCTACATCATACTCACTGTTAAGGCCACCAGCTTTCTGTGTCCCTTCGTTATAGTTAATAACAGCTCGGTAAAATCTGAAATAATAGTGTTGGGTTAATGTTAATTAATTGGTCAATGGTCAGGTCAGTGGTTAAAACATTTTACAATGTGAATTGTGAGTTGTACCTGGTCGAAAAAGTTGCTGGCTTGTTTAGATGGTCATTGCTTTCTATAATATCTATAAGTTTATCCAAACTTCCAGCCTGTTTCAAAGCCCAAATTCCTAAGCAGTCCCAAGACAATGGTTTAAAATCCCTGGAGAAAGTGTGCAGCCGACATAGGCATTTTGTGCATTTTCCTTCCAGTATTTGAGCATCATTAGAAGTTTCCCGTGTTTTATTGCCACTTTCCACAAACTGGGAACCGTTCTTATTGCACAAAACTTTTGAGCCACTGCTGGTTCCATCCCTTTGTGGAATAAGTGAAGACACTTGAGTTGGAAGCGAAAAGTGATTACGATAGCACCTGAGTAATAAGCTCATGTTAGATTGATTGCATTGGTAATACTTTAGCGATGAACAGGATCCACTTCTAACAATTAGCTCAGCTTGCATCTCTTCACTAAGAAATTCATCTGGCAATGGACTCCTAAAATATGGCTCTAATAGCCCCCTCCTCATTGCAAACATATGGACTAACATCTCTGTCCTCCGTTTCTGAGTATTGTTCCCATTTCCATCGTGCTGGTGAATATTCTCGTCATCGTCCTCATCATCGTATGGCGAAGATTTGAAGTACTCTTCAAGCAATAATTTAATTATAGCTTCTTCAATAGCCCTTTGCCACGTACTGATTTTGTCATCAGGGGAGCCATACCCTGCTTGAATTCCACAGGGACACAGCTTCATCGAGTGTCCATCTTCCAAACAAGCTTTCAAGTATAAACCGAGCAAAGACGGGTTTAGGTGACAAGCAGCAATGACTTTGGTGACAATATCTTCTCGTGCCCACTTTGTCAGAGGGAAGCACGTAAGAAGGACTGCCACGGTCCGGGGCTGACTAGAGTTGGGAGACTTTGAAAGGAGCACTAGGGCAGAAACAAAGTGGTGCAAGTAATGCACCGCACTTCCAAAACTAGACAGTCGAAAATCTCTATAAATTGTACTGAACATTTCCTCTGCCAGCTTTTCGAATAGTTGGTCATTTAGTAGGCTTCTCAAAAGGGGACTGTAGGGTACTTGTTTTGGTTTGTACAGATATTTGCATAGGAAAAGCCACGTCATGAAGTATTTGGGTAACTTATCGTAAATCCCAACGAAATCCAAACACGATGAAAGCAAGCCAGCATCACTTTTGTGACAAAGGGGATACAATAAAAGTAGCGTGTCTGCAATAAGTCCATCATGAAGCAATACTGAGGGAGACGTTCCCAACTCACGAAACCACTGTATCACCAGAGGACAGTGCGTAAGTTTTGTGAAGCACAGGATTGGCAAGTTGGATGACTGAGATGACTCTATGAGCATTTCGGAAGTCTTCAAATCCTTCTGCTGAACAGAGAGACAGCCTATCATTTGTATTGCGATGTCTTCAATCTTAGAAATATCTTCGATTTCACTAATCTCCTGGCAAATATTGACTAGTTTGGGTTGACTCAGAAATATCTGAGCCGCGTTTATCACGTGAGATAAAGTCAAGTCGGACTTTTTATAGTCCAGCTGTGGAAGGCAACATTCGATATCTTCATAGAATACTAGGAGCGCTTTCCATATTTCATAAAATACCTGAAAGTAGTCAGTACTAACTTGACCCGTTGCCGAAACTGACACTTTTACAAAGTGGGATAATGCTGATGATACCCGGTTATTACCATTGTTTGAAGGATTGTCTGTCGCCACTGGGGTCACTACGGATAAGGATACTAATGCGTTTTGCGCTCTGGAAATAAAGGATCGCAAAGGTTTTTCCATTTTCTTTGTTTCCTCTTCCAAAACAGGAGTCTCCTCCTCTGCAGAATGCTCACTTGTATTCGTCGATTCTTTCCTTAGTTTTAATGGAAAGGGAAGTAGCGTAATAACAAATTGAGTAAATTCACTGCCATCATCACTCTCACTACACATCATCTTTCTAAAGTTCCAGGCAGCTTTTGCCGAGTTGTCATCTACCTGCTGTGCTGGAACACAATTGGGATCAGCATCACCATCAGCAGGATTTTCCACTTCACCCTGAACTACTTCGACTACTTCAGTTGATGGTGATGATGATGGTGGAACACGCCATCCTAATGCATAAACAGCATGAACAACCCAGTTCTCCAAAACCCCCGTTAACTTGGCCCTAAACAATTGTTCTGCGTAGGAGCGAAACGGTGTGAAAGCCACAACTTCCAACTTGCTTCCAGCCCAGATAAAGGCGTAGTTGGAAATTATCTTCAAGTTATTTATTCTTTTGAACTCTTCATTCCATGCAATAACGTTCAGTGTGTAAGGATCATACACAAAAAGTCGGTCGCTGGAAACGGACACAATCATACCATCATCTGTACACAACATTTTCCCCAAGGAAATGTTCACATTGTCTTCGTCATTTTCTGAACCACTTTCACTGGGCAAAGTCGTTGTTGGTTTCGTTGGGTCAAAAAGAGGCATCGAACATGTAGCCACTTTGTTGGAAACTGAAATCTTTTTACTGTATTGTATATTCCCCTCCATATTACAACAGTGTATGGTTCCCGATCCGACTTCCCCTATGAATAGCATAAGTTTTGCGGATGGGATTGTTCTCTCCTTGGCCAAGTCCCGGAGCGAGGATCTCTCTGGGAGAATCATAAGACAAAGTCCGGTAGAGCGTATGTCTATATTTCGTGTGCACTGTACACGTGTAAAATCCTCCTTTTCCAAGTCGCAGAGGAACACACCAGCCAACGTGCACACAGCTAGATACGGGAACGCGCAATCTAGTTGGAGTACTCGTGTTTGAAGCTTGAGTATAACTTTGGATGGAACCGGTCTTGGAAACTCTTCTAGACAAGCGACCTAATGAGATAAAAGGTTTAAAACTTTATAGCTCATTCATTATAAATATTTAATGGAAAACTCATCTAACAATATCTTTGGTTCATTTTGATATTCCCAATGGGATTGTGTTTGTTTTTTCATGAATAAGATTAACTTACATCCATTTGGGACACTATTCCTTGGCTATCCCCAAGAAAAAGATATTTTCCATTGGGACTCCACTGCATTTCAGTGATTTCTGCCCCGATGTGATGAGGAACATCATATATATCCCGGAAAGCATCTATCAAGGGGGCGGAAGCTGATGACTGCATGTAGTGTACATTTGGTGATATTCTGTAAATTGATACTTTTCCTCGAATAGAACCCACAGCGATATCGGATTCATCTTGGGAGCAGGCTATGCTACACACTTTGCCCCCTTTGAAGGGGATCATAAAAAGGAACTTCAATGTGTCTCGTGAGAACACGTAAACAGTTCCCGAAGTGCTTCCCACGAAGAGAAAGAGATTCGTTGCTTCGATGTAAGTTAGCTATGCAAACACAGAAATTAAGTTAAAATCAAACATAATAAAATGTAACAAAGTGTTCACATTAGAATTTATCGCAGATGGTGTAAAAAAAAGTAAGCAAATTGATCTCAAACGTACATTACGAAACTTTGCTGAGCTCCCAATATTCGTTTGAAAGTCCAAATTTTGCAAGTCGATCGTCTGAATTCTAACCAACAACGGTGGACTAATTTCGTCATCGTCATCTTGACAAGAATCTAAAAAAACACAGATGACAAAAACATGCCAGAGTTAAAACGAGACCCATTCTTTCACTACATGTTCTTTAACCTTACCTTTACTCGCAGACATCTTGGCTTGTGCGGAAAGCCAATTCCGTGTGTTCCACTTGAGACACCTTTTGAGTATATGATCAGAAGTTTACTCTCGCTCTCACTGATAAATGCTTCTTGCTCACCAGCTCCTCGTGCTAGACACTTTCCAAAAACTTTTCATGGCTAATAAATACCCTCTCTCGGAAACGTTGAAATACGAAGGTACAAATAATTTGCGAGCACACTTTTTCCCCTGAAATATCCTGGAAAATTAGCTTTCCGCTCTAGAGCAGCTTAAAACTTTAACCTATTTCTTGTATTCAAGGAGCTTGCAGTTCATATTAAGAGTAAACTAAGAGAAATCTGGACTCATAATGTTTTTCAAACACGCACACACCACCGCTACCACTTTGGGACTGCAAAACACAAGTTTGTTATTGAGTCAAGAAACTAATCATATGCGAGCCATTATTACCCAAAAAAACCCCTTTCACTTTCATGCTGTAGCTTTGCTCCTGCTTGTCCTACACACAGATGAGTTGCGTTTTAAGCGTTTTTTCTCTCTCCTTGATTAATGGTCTACTTCACCTAGCACTTCTTACAATGGGCTTGTACGGACAACGATGCGATCCACAAAAAAGTCTGGAACACATGGTGCTCGACGTGAGTGAACAGAGGTGTGTACAGATATGCACGAGAAAAAAAAGCTCCCAGCATAATAACATGGTTTGGAGGACTACATGAGAACAACCGTGTGCTCTCTATAAAGACTTTATGTGGTTTCTTGACTCGTTTCGTAACCCAACTTTTCGTAACGTGATATTCCATTTTCCAGTCTGAATCCGTTTATGCATGGAGTAAATACAAAACGTAAGATGAATCCTGATCTATGCAAGTTTAGATAGTGCTGAAGCTGCTGAACTGTTTCCTCTCTGGATATAATCATAATCTTGTGCTGTTTTCCATTTATTACAGACTTGACTTGAATATTCAAGGATGACATGAATGTTTATATGTACATTAAAGGATTGTGTATGGCATGAATGCTAAAACTGGTTAATTTAATAGAATACACGCATATATCCATCCACATTCTCCGTGCTACACGTAGAATACACATAACAATAAATATACATACTTACGCATGTACAGAATTTTTCCATGTTTTGTAATGTGGCCACTATTATTATACTGTTATTGTCATCATCATCATTATCATTACTACGAAGGTAGAGACAGGTAGAAAAGCCATTCTCCTTGGGTTTACGTCTGCTTCCTCATCTACAAGAAATGCATAAAGACAGCGAGTTTTTTTTATCGAGCATTCTATCATCGTCCGACTGGGACCATTTCATTCAACAAATGTTCTACCGCTACATTGTGTGGCAGACACAGTTGTATGCGTCGCTTCCTACTTCTTATTCGTCAGAGTTATTTGACCATTTTTCATTCCAGCAGAAGTTAAGAGCTGAGCTTTGCAAAAAAAAACCCAGAATTCATGTGACGATGATGACGATAATACGTAAGGCAGGTAACAACCCGTGCATGTTAATAAATGTGACAATCTGCATGTTATTTTGCCAAAAAAAGGGAGTACGAAATATCTGACATAATGTGATTTTTTTGTTTTTCTTTTATATTTGCAAATGCACGTTCACGTTCCACATACCAAAATACCAATATTTTCCATATTGCATTGCATGGCTAACTGGACAAAAAAGCATGTTTATCTTGACTGATAATCCAGAAAAATGTGTGAAGTTATGCTTCGCATACACCGAAAGAGTTTTTATCAAATAATGAAAAACACTTGACGCAGGCACATGTGTAATTTTGCCTTGATTTTAACACATGTACGCGTATTGTGCATGTACACAACAAAACTGGGAAACGGAGGTTCCTGCCTGACTTTTCTCTCGCAACAATCGCTGTGTTGGCTGGCTAATGTAATCCTGCCATAATGTAACCTGGAGAATAGGACAAAGGACAGCAAAAACGCAACGTGAAAGCTTTCGGATTTAATGGAAAAAAGCTTTATGCTGGGGTATATTTTATTCTACCCGTTGGAACGTGGATGCGACCTACTGTATATAAAAATAGAAATTCATGCGGCATATAGAGGTGGTGATGAAATAGGAAACTGAAAATGGGCTCCTAACGTCTTATTATTGACACGAATTATTGACTGCTCTTTGACTCAGGGAATAATAATAGTAATATGCAATAACAGTAATACATGACTGTCGGCTGTGTACCTATCAAAATATATGTGTGAAAAAGTAAACTGAAAACTCGTGAGTAGACGTCCACTCTCCCTGAAACCGTCGTCGTCTTCACGTCAAAAGTGGATACTTTACTGTTGAAGAATGAATGCAAGTCTACTTTCCCGTGAGGAAGTTTCCTACCTGACTGTCTTGGTTTACGGCACGGGTTTAAAACAGTTAAATCCAGAGTGGCAGGGAGCTAGGTGATGTGTGCTTTTTAAGAGAAAGTATACCTTAGAGTTTGTTAATTTACTACTACACTTTTCACGAGGAAGGAAAAGTATGGAATGGAAACCGATATGCCATAAAGTCCAACGGAGTGAATGAGAAATTGCGATGGTACTCTATTTGAGCTTTATATAAGCAAGCACAAGCACACAAACCCCATCCCTCTCGCTTGGTTACTTCAATGAATCTAGTCTAGGATGTGGATAGGTATTATGAGCTTTGACTTGGAGAACGTGGTGGTATGTTATTATGGGTAGTTTTCTAGGTACGCAACGTAAAGGGAAAGTTTTTTATTTAAGAGAATGTTTCTCTTGTCTGTTATTATGAAATGTATTCTTGGCGTGACAAGAATCACAAGTGTTTATTCCAGATGAATCTGTAAATCCTAAACGTTTTCAGTGCAATACAGAAGAATTGTACACACGTAGGTTTGCGAATAGTTTCGTCATGTGCTTTCCATTCCGAGAGAGAAAATGGGTTTCCGGTTGTGAAACTATATTTTTGTTTTATGACTTTGTTTCATACAGAGAACTTGATGCGTTTCATTTTTATAAGTTGGCATGATGGGGAACGGAACGAGCATGACGCGTGGACTGTGGGATTGAAAATGAGATTTTGCTGTGGGGGGAATATCAACAATCACGTTTTGTGTCCGGTTTCTTGATTAAATGCGAAATGATATGGGGAGGTTATGACGTGGAAAAAATATAAATTAGGAGTGCGCAACGTTATCATAAATCATAAGAATATCGCTAAATATGCATGTAAAATTATACTGTGCATTAAGGAAATATTAATTTTCACGGAATGGCGTAATACACACTTTTAGACATGAAGTTTTGATCTATGTGTTTTGTAATGCAGAATCACATTATTAATGCCAACGAGTAGTTTAACGATATTTTTAGTTTTAAGTGGCATGACACAATTTATGTACGTTCAGCGAAACCCTTTCCACAAATAGGGTTTAGGTAGGAGTGAGTTTTGTTGTGCCACTCCGGTGTACCATTCCTGTCAGTGTCAACATGTCATGCTGATGAATCGTTTGGTTTGTGTTGAAACTGAAACAGTTTATACAAAAATTATTATTGACCTTTCTAGTTGGGTTTACCTTAAGAATTGTGTGAGAATGAGAGATCAAATAGATATTTTTCATTGTTTACCCATTCTAATCGGATGATAAGATAGTGGTAAATAGGACTATTTTATTCTTTTAAGTAGATACTGCGCACTAACATAGACACATGTCTTCTAAACACTTCATAACATGTTTTCTGAATCATGTATGACAACGACAAGTGATAACTGCCAAGTCTAACAAAATCTCTTAAATAAATACAAAGAATTTCTCGTTTTGTTACGAGGGTATATCACATGTCTATCTATATACTTCTCTCTCAGTTCTAGGTAGCCCATAAGTGTTCATGTTGAGTGTGCATGCTCATCATGGCTTTTCATGTCTGTTGTACCACAACGTTTGGAAAATCATGAAAAAATCGCATCCTAACAACCTTTCTAGCTTAACATGAAATATATAATTCATGGTCTCACACTATTTGAAGCCACCAACCAAGTGGACTCGATTCAAGATGATTTTAGGGTACAAAGGTCAGGATTAACATGACTCATAAAATGCACAGTAATGCATTTCATTCCGATGGACATTCCAGCTGTATGATCACATGAAGTGAGGATGAAATTACTCATGGATTTTTCTTTTGAGGAAGGAAAGTTTTATGCCGGATGAAATCCCACAGTCACTTCGACTGAGCGACCAAATCTACTTTATTTTGGTACCTCATATCGTCATAAATAAACAGATTACTGTTGTAGATAATACTTAATACTGATAGATTTATACTTTTCGATAATTAGGAATAGTACTAATAGGTATATTGAGCGGTAATTGCCACAACAGAAAATGATGAAACCTCAGTTCCCAAGCAGATACCTCCCGTTGTCAGCATTTTTTGCGACAACATTATTTATATTGTAGCAGAGGGGCTGACGTATTTCCAGTGTTTTACGAGTTGAATAGTGACACTGGGATTTCTGGAGATAAGTTATCCGCTTACTTCTATGGATCCGATGAAGACATGACAGTGGTAAGTCAAGACAGGCTACCGGTTTACAATTTAATTTATTGCGTAAGAATGACATTTTGTCCAGAATCAGATTGCCTTTTACCTTATGAAACACACAAGAGATATTTATGTAATACGCTATTATTCGATATTGCGTTATTTCTGCTTTCTTGCATTCGCAGCCCCAGCTAATCCGAAAATACGGGTTTCCTATTGAAATTCATCATGTAGTTACCGATGACGGAATACATTTTAGAACTTCATCGAATTCCTTACGGGATCAAACCTGGAAGTGGAGCAAAATCTGGGAAAGATGTTGCATTTCTACAACATGGATTCTTGGCTTCGTCTGCAGACTGGATTATGAACACTGTAGACAAAGCTCTGGGTAATTGCCTGCCTATATCGGCATTAGCTAAAGAATCGTAAATTCGTAGAATGTTATATAACTACGGTTGCATTCCACTTAAATATATAGCGTATGAACTTGCCAACGCCGGGTATGATGTGTGGCTTGGAAATGCTCGTGGAAATACGTATTCCAGAAACCATACCGTCTTATCGCCTACAGATAGCAAGTTTTGGAAATTCAGGTAACAACACATTCTCGAAATCCAGCATCTGTCGCGACATTTCGTCAGCTAGGTGCAAGTAAGCATTTATTGGGAGTGAACACGGAGTAGGCAATTATGTTTTCACGTTTTTTTAGTTTCCATGAAATGGGCGTTTATGACATTCCTGCCGTTCTCAATTACATTCTGAAAGAGACACAGAAGCCAAATTTATTCTATGTTGGGCACAGCATGGGAACATGCATGTTTTGGATAGCAATGCAATCGCACCCTGAGCTCAACAGTAAAATTCGCAATATGTTTGCTCTAGCTCCAATTGCTTACGTAAAGCATATCAAAAGTCCCATTAAGATATTATCGCCGTTCTCGACGGAAGCAGAGGTTAGTGTAAAATTGCTACTTTTGCGGTGAAAATGACCGGTTAATGTCACAAAACTTTATTTGCTATAGCTGGTGACAGAACTCTTTGGAGATCGCGAATTTCTGCCGCATGATGGATGGATTACTTTGTTTAGGAAAATTGTTTGCGAGCATGAGCCGATTAGAGAAGCAATTTGTGAAAACATTGTTTTCCTCCTAAGTGGTTTTGACAAGAAGGAACTAAACGAAGCAAGCTTATTTCGTTAATTACTTTATTTGTCATACGCAAACATACTGTGTAGATTTGTTTTGATAGTCATACATCTCTATTTTCTAAGACAATGCTTCCTGTTATCCTTGGACATACGCCTGCGGGAGCTTCTACTCATACAATAATTCATTTCGCGCAAGGGATCAACAACGGTGACTTCACACAATTTGATTATGGAAAACGCGAGAATGTAAAAATATATCATCAGGAAACTCCTCCGCAATACAACGTGTCGAAAGTAACTGCACCGGTCTCACTGTACTGGTCTGACAATGATTGGCTAGCCGTCAAAGATGTATTTTTGGCATCCAATATTTCAACTTCAAACTTGAACCTGGAGATTACAGGATAAATAGTTATATGTTCTAATCATTATTTGCAGGACGTGGACCACTTGAAAGAAAAGCTTCCGAACGTGAATGATTATTTCCGTGTAAACTACACGCAATTCACACATCTCGATTTCCTGTTCGCAATTGACGCTCATACACTGGTGTACAAGAGGATTTTAGAATCCATGAAAAGGTTTTAATATTTTGGCTTACATTTCCTGACACAAATTTCCTGACTTTAATAATATTCAATTATTAATAAGTAATAAAATGAAATAATTATATATTTACGTTTAATATCGCTATAAATCTGACGTAAAATTATCCCCCTTTTCTATTCCATAATGAATCATATTTTCATCCTCGGCGAGATATGCCCATGCCATTTTCTTGGAATTAAAATTGTAGCCAATTTCACCACTTTTTGTAATTGCGATTGCACCACCATCCCCATCAGGAATTCTGGTTGTCATAAACTCCAAAGCGGACGCACAAGCTAGGTGGGGGTTTTCACCTGCGTCAAATCACATAAATAATGAATTTCTTTCGGTTCGTTTTTGGTTCGGAGATAAGTAACACATCAAACTTAATGAAAACAGTATTTACCACGTTCTAGGTTATTTGCAATTCGTGAACAAACGCAGGCACGCATTATAGCTTCACCTAATCCAGTTGCACTAATTCCACAACTGAGATCATCGCAGTAAGTCCCACCTCCAATCATTGGCGTGTCACCCACTCTCCCTGGCAGTTTCCCTGTGATGCCTCCAGTGGATGTTCCAGCTGCTAATTGACCCAAAGAATTTATAGCCACAGCCCCTACAGTTCCTCCTTCCGTATTATTCGAAGTACTGGCTCTGTATAAAAACAACGCACTCGGAATAATTTTAATATTCTTAGTCGCGCGCGCTACTGTCCATTGTTGAAACGATAACTATAGCACTTGAAGCAATTAATTACACTAAATTTTCAGGAACTTCAGTTGAGGCAAGTGCTTTCTTTTTCAGGACCAAATTGAGCAGTTGAAGTGCTGCGGGGGAAGTTAATTGCTTCGAGTCAATTATAGGGAACCCTTGCTCCTTTGCAAATTGCTCCGCACCCTCCCCAACTAGTAGGACGTGTGGAGTTTTCTCCATTATAGCTTTGCACACGGATATTGGATGCGCAACATGCTTCAAAGCTCCTACAGCTCCTGTAATTACAGCATATAGTTTCGAATCATCTTTTGAATTGAAAAAAAGTACAAAGGAAGACCCGGTTCGATGTTTACCTGCTCTTAAATCTGATCCTCGTATAATAATTGCATCCATTTCCACTTCTCCGTCACTGGTTAATACAGAACCATAACCTGTGATAATAGATTATAATTATCACGCAGTACAATGAATTTTTTTGGCTATTCCAAAAGGTCCGCAAGGTAGGTTATTCATCAAATTCCGCCATATATAGTATATAGAAAATCGAGATATATTTGTAAATTCTCAAACCTGCATTACAACCCTCGTCTAGTTCCATGACTTTTATTGCTGCTTCAACTGCGTCCACAGAATTGTTAGTATCTTTGAGTACTTTATAGCCAATTCGAATAGCTTCCTGAACCGCTGATAATTTACTTGCATGTCGACTTTGTGCAATATTCCCGGCACCAGCGTGCACAATCATTGCCAGTTTACCCATCTTTTTTAACTTTCAGTATGAAGTCCAAATAAAAAATTTTCAGTCCGGATATTTTTACTGTAGCTGTGATTAGATTAGATTTATGTGAATTATAGACAACGCTATATGAATAGGATCCGAAATATATGACGCCTGCATTACATTGTGATTGTCGTATTGTTATTTACTGACTCTACACGGAATTGTGTGCTATACCAATTCATGGAATTGTGCTCTACAATTTGGGGTGCTGTTTCTTTTAGTTCATTGATACTTATTTGTGAGCAGACACAAATGATGAATGAAATGCAAATGGATTTACATGATGATTTATAACGGTTTCTTGCATTCATATAAATAATGAAGATATAACCTACGCCATCTTCAACTGGACAACAAGATAATATTCAATCTTGTCGGATTTTCTTTGTCATTTAGCTTTTACCTAACTTGTACTTCGTGTCCAGCAAATAGTAATATCATCTCTGCGTACTGATCGATTTTAATCTCATTAGTTCGTCACACACACGTAACATCTGTATAAGAACTCGGGAGCTTTCGGTAAACACACAGCATCCGGATTTCGCATATTATTTTGACTTTGACAGATTCATGTAGATCTTCATAACTACACCTTCCAAACCCATGGCACACTACGACTATGAGCTTTTCAAAGAAAATGTTACATGTGAAAGTATTGAAAATTGTAAGGAAACGAGGTGAAAGTACAACTACAAGAGATGAATATAGTTCTGGACTTTCTGGAGAGAACACATCCGAGGATGAATGATTGATGAAGTCTTCATACACCTACAGGTAAAGGCAAACTTCTAAGTTGTACTTAAGATTGAGGATGGGAAGATTACCTCAATCGTAATCCGAGTTATTTTTATACCACTATCCAGGTTTTATTGACACAATCCCCTCCTTGTCCTCATCTCATACGTACTTCCAGAGCTTATAAATTTCTTATTATTATTCTTGGTCCTTTTTATGTAAAAGTGTTGAGAGCAAATGCGAAAATATAGTCAGTAACATCACAATAGAGAGTTTTGGATTCTTGATCCCGAGAATATTCTACATGTGTACGAGTAACCTCATTTAATCAATCAATTCATTTTTCTCTTACCTCTACAAAAATCCCTTGATAAAATAAGCACAATTTTGAACTGTAAAAAGAGTGAATACCTATATTTGTATGCGTGTCCACCCACCCTGCTCAAGTAATTCATGACAAATGACAATTCACTTTATATAATATTAAAGCACCATAATACGTTTTATTACTTTTAAGAATAACTAAGTATAAGCCGAAAATACTTACAAATTTTTAAGCATCACGGAAATGATTTAAAATGTTGTGCACGCACACTAATACGTACTCATAAAACTATATATATACATAAAATTGTAATTCAGGCTCTGGGCTTTTGGGCGACGAAATTTGTGCTATAGTTGTGATTTTATGTACACACATTTTACACATAATAACATGAATAGGTATTATATAAATATTCCCTCATCATCAAAGCTCAATATGCCATTGCTCTGATTCTGATACTATAGGCGTGGGATCGGCGGATTGGATAGATGATATGACGAAATTCAAGAAATTAAGAAAGTGTATATTCAGCCATAAAAGTTTAGCCACAGTTGATTTAGTTTCAGTTTGAAAGCCACATGAAGATGAACACAACCACATCTCTCCTAGTCATGATCAAAGTGTGCGTGTGTAATTTAATATCTGTGCACATTAACAAATTAAATGTACGCAATCCTGTAAGTGATATACGTATTGCTCATATAAGAAACATCGCATTTTGAGTTTAGCTGATTTGAATTGGATTACATTGATTGAGTCAGTTTTTTTTTAAATTCCACAACTATGTGCACATTGGTTTATAGGTAATAAACTATACGCACTCTGAACACATGCACACTTTTGTGAATATTGTGAATTGTGGTGAATTAGTGTGTGAGTGAAACATGAAACAGCAAGTAAATCCTTGCATCTTATAGTGTGAAGGAAGAAACACATGTTCATAATATGAACTTCATATATAGGTATTTCATGCACTACTTTACAAGACACGGGACACATGCAATAAGCAAGGAGAAGAGCTATCCATCCAAAGTGTTCAAAACAATCTTGTGCTGAATTTAGTGCGATCCAAATGATTTACTTGGACTGGACTACTTCTTAGTGCTATTTAACTATTTTTTTGTTTTGTTTTCTAAAGCAAATGAATTATATTAAAAAAATATACAAAACTTTGGTTTGTTGTTTTCGCTGCATCTCGTCGTAATTAAATGTGCAATAGTTAGTATGAGAGATGGTTTATGTGTGAAAGTAGAATTGCTCAACTTATTCAGCGTCACCACGTCACGTCGTACAAACAGAAACACAGTGTAACTCACCAACAGGGAAAAGGGTGTAGTTTAGCAGTGTCTACAAAAAATGAGTATATCCAACCCTGAGATAAGCCGCTATAGTCGGCAGATGATACTTCCCGAATTAGGAATGAAAGGTAGTGTTGCAAATTTGTTAAAAGTATGAATTTTAATTGTGCTAATTAACGAATGGCATTGATAGTAATAATTATTATTGTTTCGAGTACCACTTGTCAATTGTGCCTGTGCCCTATTCCCTTTAGGTCAACAACATTTAAAGAACGGGTCCGTACTTGTGGTCGGTCTTGGTGGGTTGGGATCTCCTGCTTCCATGTTTTTGGCTGCTGCTGGCGTCGGTATGTTTGATGGAGATCATTTTAATTTTCATTCCTGTCTCTTAGTATGTTTGAGTGTAATAAAATAACTAGTTTATGTTTTACAGGAAAATTGGGATTAGTTGATTACGACGTTGTAGAAATAAGTAATCTACACAGACAAGTAATTCATGGCGAGAAAACTGTTGGTGTTCCGAAAGCAGAGTCTGCTAAATCATTTTTGCAAAAGTATGTTCCTATCTTCATGTTATGGTTGTACCAGTTTTATATGTATACTTTATAATTGGGCTGGTTTGATTTTTTTTGTTTATATAGTTTGAATCCTCATGTAATTATCGAAGTCTTCACGGAACCATTTACATCCGCAAATGCACTGGAGATTGTTACAAAGTTTGATGTAATTTTGGATTGTACCGATAATGCAGCGTCTCGGTATCTTCTAAATGACGCATCAGTGATTTGTAAGAAACCTTTAATATCCGGAAGGTAGGTATTACTTGGAAATTGTCACTGTTATTTAAAACCTTGAGTCTTTATTGGATAATTTGATAAATTGCAGCGCGTTACGGTTTGAGGGCCAGCTAATTACGTACAACTACAAAGGAGGACCTTGCTACCGCTGTCTTTTCCCTGTACCCCCACCTCCAGAATTTGTTACAAACTGCTCAGATGGTGGAGTTCTTGGTGCAGGTAAAAACTCTAGTTTCCAAACAAGCTAAAGTAATTGCAAGTGTTTAAACTTAATCCATGCAAATACTTTTTTGTTTACACAGTTCCCGGAACAATAGGTACATTGCAGGCACTTGAGGCAGTGAAACTGATTAGTGGTATTGGTGCATCGTACGTGGGTAAAATGCTTCTATTTGATGGGCTACGTGGGGGCTTTACCGAAGTCAAACTACGACCAAAACAATCAACTTGCTCAGTATGCGGAGACAATCCAACAATTGTAGCTCTTTTGGAAGACTATCCACAGTTTTGTGGTGCTGGTTATGATGATAAAGTATAGAGACATATTTAATAATATTTATACGTAATAGTATAGCAATTTGTTTGTATGCATGATACAATTTTAAATTTTTTGGACAGGATAAGGGTGTGGAATTGCTCAAAACGTCAGAAAGAATCTCCCCACTAGAATACAAAGAATTAGTTACGAAGAATGAACCGCATATTCTTATTGATGTTAGAGAACCTCAGGAGTTGGATATTTGTTCGTTGCCCGATGTGTCAAGGAATGTTCCATACAGCAAAATGAACTCTGAGAAAGTCATGGAAGGACTTCATCAGTATTTTCAACAACAAGCTGACGCCAACAGAAATGCTGAAAAGTTATCAGGTATTCAAGACATGAATGATAAATGATTTTTTTTACAAATTTTCGTAACCAAATTCATGACTTTGTTTTTTTAGTGTACGTCGTATGTAGACGGGGCAATGACTCTCAGCGTGCTGTTAGGTTGATGCAAGATAAATTTAGCGAATTACCACTGATGTTTAAAGATATTAGCGGGGGTCTACACAAGTGGGCAAAGGACGTGGACCAAAATTTTCCAGTGTACTAACTAATCAAACTTGCTTATCATCGCACCAATTTCTTGAGCAACCTAGGTATTCATGCCTGCACATTTTGAGCAGTGAGCAATCTTAGCGCAACATGGTACTATTGACTATTCTCAATCTTAAGATACAAAGTAATGCATTTAATGTATAGGTAGTAATCCAAGTCGACTGCAGACTTTATTTATAGTGTTATATAGAAAATCCACCATTAAAATGAATTGAGAATTGTCACAAAGGTTATACAGCTATAGTTTGTGCTTTTGATAAGAATTTGTTTATGGTTTATACAACTTACAATAATCATTTGACTGTTTTTTTACATGGTATTAGTAGTGTACATTTTATATTTGCTACACCTTTTTGGAAAATACAACTCTACATGGTTTTCTTACTCTTTTTATCTCGCGTCTCGTGTTTCAAGTTTTTCATTCAGAAGAGAAACGTACTAACGAAAGCCCGTTTCAAAGGTTATTTTTTTGATTTCGTATTGCACATCTCTTCTTACATCTTTACCTATGAAAATCTATCCAAAAGACACGATTTTCTTGCACATTCTTGCACCTATGGTATAACTTACAACTTACAAACTGATGTGAGCAACATGCCCCAAAATGTGAGAATGAGAATAAACATTCCAATCGCATCCCACTTTTTTGCTATTTATTACAAAGTACGCACGGCGGAAACAAAATCTCATAATATGAGTACTAAAACAAAGCTGGAGCTGGATCAGTCAGTTGTGTTGTGTCCTTGTGATCATGTTTCGCTTTGCTCAACTCAACATGCAGCAAAAGGAAAACCTAAGACGTCCATAACGAATAACTTGTGTTTGTTTATCAACACATCGTATCTCATCACAGCCACAGCATCAGTAATCAGATCAGAATCAGTATCTGTGCGAAGGAAAAAGGAAAAACTTCACTTCACTTCATATATAAACGTTACTGGGATTTTCACAAATTTTCCACACACTTCCTTACTACTTACTTACAATTATAGCGCAGCTCATTGAATTCTTACGGGCTAATTTTTTGGTGCATCTATATGCTTTCTCTCAAGCACTTAAATGGCGAGGTGAGGTAGTCAGCAAACAGTCCGCAAACCGGCTGTGAAATTTTTGTGTTTGTGAAGTACTAATTCAACTGCTTGGTACAACAATGTGGGTTGGGTGGGCAGAGAGTGATTTGTGACTGATGACGCCTGTGATCTATGATGTGAGATCATGTGACATGTATGATGGGTCGGTGTAAAGGTTTTAACAAGAACAGTGCACTGATAGATTCTGAATTTGAAAGGGAATTAAATCAAGGATCAAAGAATTAAAGTTCATCTCCTCCACTGGTGAGAACATACCTACCTTGTTAAAAGCGCTAATTTACGTTATGTATGTATATTTGCAGTAGTTGATACTGGATTTTTTCCACTGTGACAGTATGTATATCTTGTCAGAGAGTATATTATTATGATTTCGTTTTTACCAGTCTTAAAATGGGAACTATACAGGAAACTCCAAATCCGAGTTCAGGCACAATATCTGGAGCTCGATGCGTGATTTGTTACGAGGAAATTACTGGGGTTGGGGCTAAATTTCTGTTCGGCGATGCGAAAAATGGGAGGATTGATGAAAATTTGGAAAGCCAGCTCTCCGTCTTCTTCCTCCTACGAAAGATACTCTGTCTGTCTAATGAATTCCTGGAAAGCTTACTGGCACAATGTGGAAGTCCCACCTCGTGGAAAATCCAACTATGTCGACACTGCACTCGTCTTTATAAAGAAGTCGAGTATTTATGGGGTAAAATTCAGAGCACGCAACGGGAGTTTGAAAAGGTTTCAAGTGAAATGAACGATATGATAATGAAAAGTATTACTCCTGATGAAGAAAGAGCGAAGAAGATAAAAAATCCTAATTATCGGAAGGCAGCAGTGGAGAAAAAATTGAAATCCAATCACGTGGTTGAAGGGGTTCGGACGGCATTCTTCTTGTGTAAGTGTAACAAATTAAATTATTGCTACTACTTTGATGTTGGTTTATGTCTTCTAACAAGTAGTTTTTTCATTGTTTATAGATTCAAGGGGTCAGCCAGGTCGCAAAACGCCTGGAAATAAACCTATCGCTGATTGTATTAATTCAGAAGTGAAGAACTCTGGTTTCCTTACGTGGAGTGACTGTGGTATACCTTACTTGTCATTGGCTAATTTCGAAAAGAAAATGAAAGAATTAATAGATGCTGCAGGAACGCAAGACACCTCTAAGAATTGTGAATCCAAGAAAGTTAGCCCGTGCGCAGCGTCGACCCAAACGATACCAGGTAACGAGTATTAAAAATATTGATTGCTTTTATCAATCAAAACTCATCCACAATTATCACGCAGATAATCTGGTGGAAAAGTCGATTGTGGGCATTGTGGCTGCTACTGAGAGCAACGATATTGAAGAAGAAATGGAAATAGACCTGGACGAACATAGATCAAAACTGAATTCAAATATAACTACCTCTAAATCTTCCAGTATCACAATTAATATTCCAACTAGGAATTTAAAATCGTCAGCCCCCTCTGAAAAAGAGCAAGAGGAATGCGGAATAAGAATTGTACAGACAAGTAGTTTAATGGAGCCTGACGCTGAAGATAACGATTCTGTTCCTTTTGTTATTGGAGTTTTAAAACATGACCCTGATAGAAGTATCGAAGTGGATAGTGGTGATAGCTTGGGCGATCCGTTAGCACCTGATGATAATGATAATGATCCTGATTATTTTCCTGACCAAGCAAGCAAAGTTCCAATAAGTAAAAAGGGTGACAAACCCAGTCCGATTACTTTGGCCATAATAACAAATGGTGTAACACCAACAACGGAACCTCCGAAGAACCTTGAAGAAGTACCAAGTAAATTTAAGTCACTCTTAATACAAGCGTGCAAGAAAGGGCCAAAAGTATTTGAATGCTCGAAATGTGTTGAGGGTTTCGAAACACGACTAGGATGTCAAGCGCACATACTTCGTGACCATTATGGTGAGCATGTCGCCGTGATTGCTGCGTAATGTGTATACATTACTTATGTAAACTCTTTGTTAATGTTTGACAGTTATAATTCTTCAAATTTTCAGAGGATCGCCAGCCATTTCATTGTCACATTTGCAGCGTAAAATTTACCTTAAGTCACCCGCTCAAGGAACATGTGTTCAAAGCCCATGGAGGTATCAGAACTCCTTATGATGACGACTTCGATCCGGTAACTGACTACATTTCACTAGAATATTCAAAGAATTTGTCATCAAACGTGCCCGAAGAGAAGCCAAAGGATCGCCGATCTAGTTCAACGGGACATGATTGTCCTGCCTGTTCCCAATCCTATACGGTTAGGCGAAACATGGTAAAGCACGCAAAAACTGTCCACGGTCTTGACCTTGCCATGCCTCCTCCGATTCAACGCAGACCTTCACATGATGCATTTGCTTCGCCCAGGGGCTTAACAAGTGACACTTCTCCCATTTATTGTAAGTACTATATTTTCTATTGTTAAAAGGACGAATTAAACTGATGACTTTAGGCGCGTTCTCTATTTGACGCATTAACATGTCCGATTTTTAATATATTTTTATAGCATCTAATATTAATCAGAAGAATGTTCCACTTCGCGTCCCAAGCGTAAAGACAACTATGAAATGTCCAGACTGTGAAAAGATACTTCCGACGCCTGCAGCTATGGCAGAACATTTAAAAAATCCGGAAAATAAGTGCCCAGACTGCACCAAGCATTTCCAGTTTAATATGGATCTCAAAAGACACATAGAAATGCAACATGCGAAAAGAAATGCACTTCAATGCCCGTACTGCCCGAAATCATTTTCGGCTCAGATAATTTATGACAAACATATTGAAAATCATCAAATACACGATGTTCATGAATGCGAAGTCTGTCATGAAAAGTTCACGGGATTTGCAAATTTGAACCGTCATCTAGAGACCCATGCAGCACTACTTCAACAGCAGGCTCAGTGCAATCCTGAATTATTTGGTGGAACCTATCAACAATGAGAATTGCTATTTACCCCCAGCAAATTTGCTGACTCGTATATTATCATGATTGACGAATAAAATGTTATGTTTTTTTTATTAATAAAGATCTGAAATCTGTCACCTGCTAAACGTTTCGATTAATGGCTTTTACATATTGGCACAATTTATTTATCTATTCATTATAAAAATAAGTCTACTCATGTTTGTTGTTTGAAAGATACAGCACATTACTAATATAAATGTGCACAAATAAATTAAGAAAATTTCCCAATGCCACATAGGTAATAGACTCCAAAAATCCGATGATCGAATTATATTCAACCCCACAATCCTAACCCGGTCCCTATATTGTAATACAAAAACAAAATGAAGTAGATATGTAATCACAGTAGAATACGTTTTGCGGGAACCATATTAATTCCTTTTTTTTTACTCATGTTTGTTGTTTGAAAGATACAGCACATTACTAATATAAATGTGCACAAATAAATTAAGAAAATTTCCCAATGCCACATAGGTAATAGACTTCAAAAATCCGATGATCGAATTATATTCAACCCCACAATCCTAACCCGGCCCCTATATTGTAATACAAAAACAAAATGAAGTAGATATGTAATCACAGTGGAATACGTTTTGCGGGAACCATATTAATTCCTTTTTTTACCGTAATATGGATATCCCATGCTATATTGGTACGGGGTCCCGTAACCTAGTCCTAGGCCATACCTAAGGTCATGTAAAATCCGTAAAAATTATAATCTTTCTCGGTTCAACAATGAAAATAAATGTTAAGCATACCCACTGATTAAAATTTCTAACATTAGTGGTCAAATTCGCTTACCCCCAGCCACCCCAGAGCCCATGCAATCTTGCTTGTCTTTCAGATCCCATTGCTGATTCATCAGACGCAGTGTCTGAGAACGTGGGGTAGCTCCGGACAACTTTTAAGAAACTTACTGCGACGATCAGGGCAGCAAGTAGGAGAAAATTCTAAGTTTTTGGTAAAGTAGCACGAATTAGAGAATTTGGTAAGGTACATATACCTAGTTTAAATTTCAAACGTTGAATTTAAAAGATAATTGAACACTTACAAGAGATCTCATATTCCACGAAATTTATTTAGACTTGCACAAGACGTAGACGTTTCGTTAAGAATGTTTCGATTGATTTATGGTCTGCTCATTCATTTTCCACGGTATTTATACTATTTACAACCACTGCAGCTTCAAAAATTAAGCAATACAATAGCAAAGATAACTATGAAAATGCAACAGTTAATTGCTTTCAGCATGCACAGTTACCACAAACGTGTTTTCCGGTATAAAATAATCGTGTGTAATTGTAATTACCCTGCTTATACGCAATATACTAGATTTAAACGCAATGCTTCCATATCGTGGTATTCGTGTTCGACGAAACTAGAGTAGCGCTTGAATCTTGACGGACCTGTATTCATCTAATAATGACTCAAACAATTACAAGCATTGCAACTTTGTACTCCACAAATTAACTGGACTACTGGACGCGTCCTATCGAACGAAATCCGCATAATACGACACTCAAGTGAAACATCCTATCAAACTCTGCTAAGAAAGCAGATATCCTAGGTAGGGTAGAGATAAACTGATTCACACTTGCCACTAATTGCTGGACTTAATCTCATTGTATGTCGTCTGTAAACACGCTATTTCTCCAAGGATTTTTGGTTTTCATGCAATCAAGGAGCATTCTATTCCAATGTTGCAGATTCGGTCGCCCGTCTTGGAACGACTCAAAGTGTTCACAAGTAATTTTTTAAACATATATAGTTTTACGCAAATTTGTGACAATAACAAAAGCAACAAGTTTAGGGGTATAGTACTTATATGGAATCTCAAAATCTGGCTTTATTTTCGAAGTAATTCAAGTTTAATTCAAGTAAGTTTACTGGATTAGTTAGATAAGCACCTACGTTAGAATAGATACATTTCAATTACCCAATGATGAAACGAAGTAATAATCCAATGGTATGAGAATGAGATGAATCATATCTAGTTATTATTTAAAATGAAAAAGTTGTTCTTGGCCCTCTTTGTCAAAGCGTTTCATTCATTCTAACCCCAGAGTCCTAAGTGAAAGAGAATTGGTACAAGTAGATTTAACTAACATAGCTATTGAATATGTAATATACTATATAGTTTAATTAGTTTAACTATTTTACCGTAGCCGTAGCCGTATGGATATCCATAATAGCCTCCATAGTAAGGATAAGGGTAACCATATCCGTAGCCACCCCATCCAAAACCTCCGAATAAGCCGAAAAGTCGTGCTTGCTTGACTTCAGCGTGGGAACCATCTTCGGATTTTAGGTCAACGCCAGCTGCAAGGGTCAATCCGACCAGGAGAAGGATGGCGAGAATCTTTTTGCAGTTTAAAATAAACACAGAAATTAAGGAATATTTACCGAAGTTGTTTTAAATGTGTGTGGTTCGAATTCGAAGTCCACCTGTATTATGGCCACGCACGCCACATACCTTAATTGTTGATTGCATGATGTGTTTTTTTGAAAATTTAAGCTTATTTCGGAAACAAAAATGAAAGAAATTCCTTGTTGACAGACTCGATTACAAGCTTAGAATGCTATACAAGTCGCAAGCTCTCGGTTTATATAGGGTCTGGGGCTACGTAATTTACATATATTTACATTTGAATTAGAACTGGTTTAGTTAGAACTGGAAACCGATTCCTGCCAGTTGTGTGTTTAGTGTTTACTATTTAATTATTATTTATCCAATTTTCCATACTCATTAAAGGCTTATCATACACCGTGCACTACACATGGATGCGTGAAACAAGCCAACCTAAACTGATCAAGAAAATGGGGTAAAACATAAGGAGGAATTTGCGTGAGTGCATGACACATTACGTTAGAGAATCCAATGAATGCCACTTGCCACTTTCACTGCCAATGGTTATTGGCATTGGTATTATCAAGGCAAGAGGTATCGGTCGGCCAGAATTTCAAACGGCAATGGGCAGTTAAAGACAGATCCAATATCCATCCATCAATACCTGCCACTTTACACTCCGACCGAACCTAACAAACGTACAATGATACAAGTAGCGTCAGCGTCTCACCCTTCCAACCCAGCTAACTTCCATTAGAAGACCTACTATTTGAAAAAAATGGAGTTTGAATTGAGCCTAAATGGCTCTAAAACGTGTCTTCACTTTTCCTTCCATCCCTTCCATCATTATATTCACCTGGGCTGGACCCATAGATTTATAAAGCATTATACTTATATTAACTGCTGGCTGGCTGGACCCGATCCTTCCCATCGAGGTTAGAGTCAGAAGTCACGTTGTCGTGCCAAATACCAAAAGTCCCTCTTACCGTGCTCTTACCTAAACAACCTAAACAATGCGTGGTATTATTCATTTTAAAGCTTTGATGAGGTTATTTAAGATTTTATTTGGTGCGTGGTATTTCTGGCGTAAATTGTTCTTACATTGTTCTCCCTGATTCTGATTCCTCCTCAGTTTTGAGCCATTTAGCCAGCCTATACATAATTTTTTAAAGCATTTAGCTTACACGCATGTGCTAATTAATTCGCGTTACAAATACAGTTAATCATGATGGAACTGTTACGTGGACTATGGACTTGGTGTCTTGAAGTACTAAGACAAGCATTTTGGTTGTCTTTAGCCATCCTAGCCGTTATGATCCTGTACGAGGGACTCCTAACTACATATGCCGTCAGAGGTCAAGTATTACTAACGTGGATTTTATTGTACTTCTGCTCCATTCCGGTTATTATGACCTACCAATTTATTCGGATGGTAGTAAGATTCTCGATTGGACTAGTAATGCCAGGTAAGTACATGACACGACAAATAGGCCCGAGTACAAAAGAAAAAGTCTCCTCCAGAAAAATAATGTACCCTATTTCGAATGCAAATTGCAGCAGGACCTTTAAACTAGTTTAACCAGGTGAACTCGGATCTAAACTCAAACTCGGATTTAATCCTTTGTTACTTTGTTGAAAAAGTTTGTAATAAAAGCATAGAATAAGAAGCATGGATCCTCGCTGAATAAAAGTGAAATAAATATTGAATGAAGTTCAATCAAGATATTGAGGACTGACGATCACGAGATTGATATTATACACATACCATATTATTTTCATTTATTATAAATACTATCTCTTTTTGTCAAACACATAAAAATATAATAATAAAGAGAATCACTCTCCAGTTAGTGTGATGGTTTTTCTGATTTTGAAAATGGAAATAACATTAAATAAAATATCTTCACTAAATTAAGCTTTCGTAGATATACCATGTGAGTAAACAATATTCACAGTTCATCTAAAGCTATTCAAGTTTCTTTGCAGCTTGGAACAACCAGTATTACAGTATTATCAAAAGCAAATTGAATCCAATCTGTGGCATTTTTGACGAAATACGATACTTATGAATATTTGTTACGCTACACTATTCAAAATCGTCACCCATTCCGTTATTCACAGTTATACGCATATGCTAATATTGAAGATTATAATTGGTCAAACTTGCAACATTTTGAATTCTCCATTAAAAGGAACACATATAAACACCAAGTAGGCACATCAATAGAGTATCGGTTATCTTTGAGGTGGACCCACTCAATTTCAAGTTGGTACAGTACAGTTTAGTTTATGTAAATTGTAGTCCTACATAGGCATTTAACAGACGTCTATAAATCTTTATGATAGACAAGAAAGCTATTCTATTAGATTAGCTACTATCTTAAAAGTAAGCTATGGAATGCACAGAGGTGGAATGGTAACCTCGTACGCATGAGAGGATTCACGGGATTATTGTTTTTTTGCAGTGCATTCCCTCCTATCCTAACGAACATACGATAAGTTGCACTTGCTGCTTAAACAAAACGTATTTACTAAAATACATGAAAAAGCAACAATGTATTGAATATCATATTGTTACTTTGTAACATCTAAACCGCAAATCAATCACTTGATTAGTCGACTTCACCCATAAACAAAATAAATACCTTCCAAAGTCTATTGAGATTACTTTTTAAATGTGTCCATATGCCTGCAGTGCTGATAATGCAATGTATACAAACCACAGTAAAATGAGAAAGGCACCACAAATATACTTGGGTACGGTTGGACCACCCAATTCAGCCTTTCCAAATATTGTCAAAAACCTCCTCAGAATGATCACACCAATCCCGGCAAATGCAACTGCTGTATACACAGCAACACTGAAGCCAAGGTCTCCTGAGTCCACCTTAAATACACTTCCATTGACTTGGTGGTAGATAGCTGCCATTAGCCATGGAAGGCCTAATCCAAGAAAAACATTTACGGAGTTACTTCCAGTTACATTTCCAACAGCATTATCGGCGTATTTCTCCGAAGTAGCAGCCATTTTGCTTGCAAATAAATCAGGTAATGAAGTTCCCAGTGCCACAAATGTAATTGCTTCAAAAATCGTCAAATAAAAGGAGTATTATTATTGATTCTATTCAGCTAATTGTAAGGTACGGCATTGCCATTTGAAACTTAAGTGAAGTCAGTATTACCTGTCACACTATCCTTCAAGTGTATGAGACATCCAAAGATTGAAGCCAAATCTCCAACAATGGCTGTCAATACACCGATAGCAGCCAAGGAGCAAAAGAAACAAAGCCAACCTCCGCAATAACCCGGTGGCGGGATTAGTGCAAAGATCACCTTCCATCCGAATGTTATAAAGTGCATGAAGTAATCAAAGCTTGTCGCATTTTCCACATCCCCACCATTAACTGTCAGAGCTGATTCAATTTGAGTTTTCCATGTTTCATGATGAACTTGCATGGTTTTAATGTTGTGCGATGTCATCACCATCATTCTTTGTAACACCGAGTTGAACTCTATTAACAAATACGTAGGTATATAACAATATATAATCTCAGCAGTTCATAGAATAGTTTCCTAAATGTCAATTTAAATACTCACCATCATCATTACTGATTGTTACAGCCATTTTGGTCACCCTTCCCAATTTAGCTCCACCATCAGGATTACACAGCTCAATTTCAAAACATTCATCTCTCTCAGGCTTCAAATCGTCTACAATTGGAATCTCAATTGTTCGTAAAGTCTGTATGAATATAGTCGGAAATATCAACACCAATAATAGCATAATAAACCAATAGGTGTGGATGTACAAGAGTTTTAAAGCGTATTAATTATACTTCTCCATGTTTGAACACCAACGTTCCTTCACCACCTTGGTAATCCTTGGGAGATTTAGCAGAGCCATCAATAGTTTTCCACTGAATTGAAACGTCACCATCAGCTCCATTAGTTCTCTCCACGTCAATGCTAGCAAACTGACAACTTTCTTTTACTAGCAGACCCCTTTTTCTAAAGGACAAGACTCCCGGTTCTTTAAGAAAAAATATCATATCATTTATTTAGGTTTGAAAACAATGAGATCACAAAACTACATTAGTATGTTTTATTATTATGACAAACTACCGTCATCGTTCAAAATAATAATTTCCATGATTGGCAATCTTCCAAGAACGATATCTCTCCTGTCATATCCATCATCAATAATTGACAACCTCAAGAAAAACTCCTCATCAGGCTCCCACTGATTATCATCAATGATCTTAACAGTGAGCTCCCGTTCCTTTGCATATGGACCAAAAACGAGTTGTTCATTGATTTGAACATAATCAGATCCAGCTTTAGCGGTGCCATCGAAAGATTCCACGCGCACTCGCACTGTATTGTCCATTCGGCCGTGACGCACCACAGTTACATTGAATTTGCCGATATTTTCTGGAACAGCATAGGAGGCAGCATGGAATTCTACAATTGCCTTCTGGCTAGCTTGATCAGAGATAGCAGGTAGCTGGCCAATGTCTGGGACCTCAGGGTGTGCATTGATGGTATCATAAACCTGTTATTTTAAGTTACAAATCACAAATTGCTTGAGTATAAAATAGTTCCTTCACATTTATGTACTGTCAGTTCCAATTAAACTTTGACTTTTAGGGTTTGTTCATACCATTTGAAGTTTGTCCGAGAGTACAGGGTGAACCCTCCTACTACCTGAAAGACCACGGACTGCTCCAATACGGTACCATAGCCTGGAGTGTGGCTGGCTATCAATCAATCTACAAAAACGCAAATAAACTAAGACATTGTAACCCAACCAATATCTGATTTTTTAAAAATATAACTTAGATGAACATACTTCGTAGCTGCTAAAATGGCAGCATCAGTATCGTTCAAGTGGGGGAACTTTCGCAATTCTTTGTAGAAATCAATAAGTGCGTCTTTGTTCACGTCGCCTTCCGATGTAAACAGTTTCTTTTGCTTTTCCAGCATAGTTTCACCTGTAAATGTTTTGCAGACGTACAATTAGTTTAAGGTTGATTAGCGCTTCAAATGAATAATTGTGCTGTTGTGTAGTAGTATAAAATGTATCGAAAAGTGCAACACGGCTGAATTGCAAAGACAGGGCGGACAAGAAGACATAGTGCATACATATAACAGAAGACACGACGAACAAAATCACATAACATTTTAGATTTGTCATGAAGTATTTAACATATATAGAGATACACGACACGGAGCTTAACTAACAAAAAGCTAGCTTATTGTAAACAAAAAATCTTTGTCTAATGCCTGCTGGCGAAAACAAATAAATACAAAATGTGAAATATTATGAATTAGTTTTAAATGCAATATATGGTAGTATGTGTGCTTTAACCTTTAACGCAAGTTTAGAATTCTCTAAAAAAAAGAGTTTACAAAACTCTACAAAAGTACACTCGTGTTCTCTAAATATTGTCACACAGAAGNTAGAATTCTCTAAAAAAAAGAGTTTACAAAACTCTACAAAAGTACAATCGTGTTCTCTAAATATTGTCACACAGAAGCAAGAACAGTTATCATGTTCTTTTTGTTAGTAGTTGTGAAAACAGGGGGGCACATTAAAATCGAAATTGACTGGTCACACATTGGTGAGAACTTGATCAACTAATTATCAACCTGGAGGGAACGATGAGCGTCCACTACGACATTGACGTCGACGAAAATTTAGTTTTATCCGATTAACGAATCGCCACAGTATGAAAGGGTTTTGGCTTTGATTATGCTTCGTGATGCTAATTACTATACAAGAGCAACAAATCATAGACAATGTCACTTCTTTAAAACAAATTCCTTCGAAAACAGGTTAACTAGCACCCATGACAAATACCAATAATCGAGTCACTGATATGTTGATAGATAGAATAGAAGGTTAAGTTATGGCGCTTCGAGATTGGAGTTGATTCTAATCATGCGTTCATGATTATTAGAGTAGAACATTTGACACAAAAGTTCAACAAATATAGAATTGGTAATTGGTAAGTACAGTTAAAGTAGTAAGATTAGTTAACACAATGAAAAGATGAAAGCTTACAGCACGCCAGCAGCATCGCACGCATTTATTTCCAGGAAATGCTTTTTCAACAGCATAGAAGAAATGAAACCCAAAATTAAAACAACACTTACACTCACCACCAGGACTACCATTTCCTAATCCGAGTTCAATTTGTTGATCTGGAACAGTTGGTGCACGCTTTCCACAGGCCCAACCACGATCAGCCCACCAAGCAATCAAAACAAGAAGGGGGAAAAACACAAATGTCAGTGCAGCTTCCCAGGTTTCAACCACATTTGGGGAGATCAGTTGGAGGATCACCAGTAGCCACAAATAGGCAAACAGGCTGAAAACCGTTGTGACCATAAATACCTGCACAAACAAATAATTAGTTGAACAACTTTCCAATGAATTATTCAATTTACACTGATTATTTATTTACACTGAATAATCTGATACTCCTAGTTTCTCCATTAGGGATTGCCATCACACAAACAGCGCAAATAACCAGCAAATTAAAAGCAGCCGATCCTACAATAGTTCCAGGTCCTAAGTTTCCAGCTTCAAATGTATTTCCAACGATTTCAATACACGACAGTAGGATTTCAGGGGCTGAAGATCCTAACGCCATCAGCGTTAGATTAGCCACGGTGTCATTCCATATTCTTACTTCGAATACATCAGGCTCAGAGTCTTTTCCACCAGTTGACAAATAAATCTGTACAAAGTTAGCATACAAATGCATATCACCACATTGGGATTAAGACTATAGTAAAGAATATTCTAGTCAAAATGTAAGTGTATTTTTACCTTTTTAGTTTTACTTGTGATCTTCTCGATTGATCCCATAAATATGTCAGCAACTATGAGAATTTTTTATAGAGTTAGAGAGATTGTATTTATTAAATCTCCATAATTCCCCAAATTACTCAACCGTTCGGTTCGGTTTCAAGCTGTATACAGCAACTCCTACAGCATGAGGTACAGCAAGTGCACCTCATGCGCTATATGCATCATTGCATAGGTATAACAAATTGCTTTACTAATTCAGACACTCGTGGACATGGCGGAAATAAGGACAACAATTTAATACATTACATTCAACAAGAAAACATTTACTTAAAATTCGACAGAGATCCTCGAAAAGGAATGGGGCAGATTCCATGATTATTATGGATCCTTAATACAATCATTATAGAGCTGCTGTACCAGAACCGTAAATCGGGTATGTTAATGGAGTAGGGATGTATGCATGCTCACGCTTCAAGTAATAAATAATGCAAAAATATATTTTAAAACTTACCGATTGCAACTCCCATGAAGCAATAAAA